>VDFB02203302.1:0-13757 GCA_007258455.2 Sequoia sempervirens
TAAAAAAAATAAACCTAGTAGTTTAGAAACTACATTCAATTTCCCACAGATTCTATTCTTACATGTTTTTGAAATAATATAGATAACTTATTCAAATTTTTACGTCAATTTGCCTAACTTTGATTTTTCTGAATTTTCATTGCCACTTAAGGGCCTGTTTGGCATACCATGATCCTGCACATACCCTTTTCAATCATGCAAAATTTCAACACAACAATGGAATGTGTGATTTTGAAGACATTCATACTGTTTTGTAACATTCCATTTTGCAAAATTGTGGGTGTTAAGAAGCAAGCAACCCAGCATGAGACAACCCTTGAAATTTAAACAGGGAGATTCTAATAATTGAAACCCAACACTGTATTTCCCATTTACAATTATTTTGTGCACTTTTATTTATCAATCATGTGAAATTTCAACACAAAAATAGAATGTGTGATTTTGAAGACATTCATACTGTTTTGTAACATTCCTTGTTGCAAAATTGTGAGTGTTTAGAAGCAAGCAATCTAGCATGAGACAACTCTTTACATTTAAACAGGGAGATTCAAATAACTGAAACCCAACACTGTGTTTCCCATTTACAATTATTTTGTTCACTTTTATTTTTCAATGGAGTGAAATTTGAACACAATAATGGAATGTGTGATTTTGAAGACATTCATATTGTTTTGTAACATTCCATGTTGGAAAATCATGGGTTTTAAGAAGCAAGAACCCCACCATGAGACAACCCTTTACATTTAAATAAGGAGATTCAAATAATTGAAGCCCAAGACTGTGTTTCCCATTTACAATTATTTTTTTCACTTTTATTTTTCAATCGTGTAAAATTTCAACACAATAATGGAATGTTTGATTTTGAAGACATTGATACTATTTTATAACATTCAATGTTGTAAAACCGTGGGTGTTAAGAAGCAAGCAACCCACCATGAGACAACCCTTCACATTTAAATAGGGAGATTCAAATAACTGAAACCCAACATTGTGTTTCTCATTTACAATTATTTTGTGCAACTTTATTTTTCAATGCAGTGAAATTTAAACACAACAATGGAATGTGTGATTTTGAATATGTATTCATACTGTTTTGTATGTTACAAAATCGTGGGTGTTAAGAAGCAAGCAACCCACCATGAGACAACCCTTTATATTTAAACAAGGAGATTCAAATAACTGAAACCCAACACTGTGTTTACCATTTACAATTATTTTGTGCACTTTTTTTTTTCAATTGTGCAAAATTTCAACACAACAATGGAGTGTGTGATTTTGAAGACATTCATACTATTTTGTAATATTTTATGTTGCAAAACTATGGGTGTTAAGAAGCAAGCAACCCACCATGAGACAACCATTTACATTTAAATAGGGAGATTCAAATAATTTAAACCCAACACTGTGTTTCCCATTTACAATTATTTTGTACATTTTTTTTTAATGGAGTGAAATTTAAACACAACAATGGAATGTATGATTTTGAAGACATTCATACTATTTTGTAACATTCTATGTTGCAAAACTATGGGTGTTAAGAAGCAACCCATCCACCATGAGACAACCATTTACATTTAAACATGAAGATTCAAATAATTGAAAGCAAACACTGTGTTTCCCATTTACAATTATTTTGTGCACACTTTTTTTCAATAGAGTGAAATTTAAACACAACAATAGAATGTGTGATTTTGAAGACATTCATATTGTTTTGTAACATTCCATGTTGCAAAACCGTGGGTGTTAAGAAGCAAGCAACCCACCATGAGACAACCCTTTATATTTAAATAAGGAGATTCAAATAATTGAAACACAACACTATGTTTCTCATTTACAATTATTTTGTGCACTTTTATTTTTTAAATGGAGTGAAATTTCAACACAATAGTGGAATGTGTGATTTTGAAGACATTCATACTGTTTTGTAACATTCGATGGTGCAAAACCGTGGGTGTTAAGAAACAAGTAACCCACCATGAGACAACCCTTTACACTTAAATAGGGAGATTTAAATAACTTAAACCCAACACTGTGTTTCCCATTTACAATTATTATGTGCACTTTTTGTTTCAATTGAGTGAAATTTAAACACAACAATGGAATGTGTAATTTTGAAGACATTCATACATTTAAACAAGGACATTTAAGTAAGTGAAATCCTACACATTGTGTTTCCCAATTACAAATTAGAAGGTCTTGTAAAGCCCTTTGCCTACAATTGAATTGTTTAGCACTCCTCACCTCAATTTGGTTAGTATTCCCCTCGAACACCTCCATGTGCACTCCAAACTTTAGCTTAGAACATGCACACTACAAATAGCACCTGGATTTGCTTGCTTTTCTCCTCCAACTCTTCCATGTGCACTCAGATCTTCAACTTTCAATGTGCAAACTGTGAAAAATATTATTTTTTCCTTTCTTTGTCCAAATAGAAAAGGCCCACGTTATGCCCACTTTTCCCATGCAAGACAAGGAAACTTCATGCAAAAGCTAAGTAATCTGCCCACCTTTTTCACTTAGCAACATGCGGGAAAACCCCCCTGATGACACTATTAATTCCGTATTACCCATCCCTTAACGATTGGTCTTGTCTGTCGGTTTAATCACTTCTATCATCCGTCTAACGGGCCCTGTGTAGTGTCGTCTCTTCATGTTATGTATGGTACCATGTATGTTGTTATGTATGTTTTCATGCATTTTTGTATGTACATAGGTGATTTTTGTCTAGGAGTTAGTTGGCTCCAAAAAAGGCTATCGACATAATTAATTATATTATATTCATTTAGATTGATAGATATTAATTGTGAGTTGGTTGATTTGAAAGTCATTTTTTTGGGCCATGCTTTTCATACCTAATGTGAATTCTTTGAATTACTTTGCTTGGTCATGTTAGAGCTCTTAGAAAAATCACACTGTGACGTCACTTCCCACGATGTACACTAAGATACCTTGTTGACATGTAATATCCCATCAAAGTAGTAAATGGCTACATAAATTAAAGTGTATTGTACCCTTAAGTTTCAAATTATAAAAAAAAAACTACTTTATATTTAAACTTCTAGAGGCCACACATTTCATGGAAAAGATGATACCAAAGACACCACCTCGTGCAATATGATAATAAGTATGACTCTTTACCAATCTATTTTTAATTAATTTTTAATATTCATAAAATTAGATATAAATTATAACTAGCAATTGCCCCTTCGTGTGCAATGGGTACACCGAAGACATATTAATTAATTGTGTCAATTTTGGTTATAATAAATTTTGGTTAGGATAAACCCTGGTAGTTATGTAAGTCTTTTTCCCTTCTCCAAAACTCTCTACAATTGAATGGTCAACCTGCACTTTGCAACAATATTCACACTGCTCAATTACTTTCTTCACCAATCCCAAGTCCTAAATGAAATTACAGTTAGCTATATTATGACTCGCCAGTACTCTTAGAGAGGCATTCTTTTTGTTGAAGGAAAAAGAAACAAAACTTCCATATGTTGTTGTATCAACATCTATTTTCAAAGAGGGTCTACACATATGAAAATAGTTCAATATTAATGTTTGAAAGACTTATTTTATATTTTACTGTTAATTTCTTGGCAATCTTACCTACTCTAATCACTGCACATTAGTATTTTTTATGTTGTTTTGATGAAGGCCAACCCTAACAAAGATGGTAGTTTGTTCAACCAAATCCTTAGAATACAAAACCAGAAGCTCAAATGGACAAACCATAGTCTTTGAAGCTGCTTCATCCTGACTGCATAGTTGTTGAGCATCTAAATTGGCATCAATCTTTTATAAATCTGTAAGACTTGGTAGATTGAAAGAAACACATCTAACCTAATCACAATAACAAATAGTCCAAAATAAGACCCAAAACACTTCAAGAACTAAAAATAAAGTCATATTATGAAATATAAAGATAAAACATTATGAAATCATTTTTAGTTTCTGAAATTATATTTTGGTTTATGAAGTCATATTATGAAGTCTTATTTCGTATTTTATCTTTATTATGAATTATAAAGATAAAATAAGAAATAAGACCCAAACTTCTTATAATGGTTCACTTGTCTAATGACAAAAATATAAAGATAAAATATTGTACACATTTTTATATTTGAATTTAAGCTATAAATTACACAAATGTCAGATTTAAAACAAGACACGAACTGTTGGGAAAATAAGAGGAGAACAACTAAAATAGTTCAACTACCAAATAGAGACATAAAAACTACAAGCTAAATCCAAAAGCATTTTCAACTGCCTGAAATTTCTTCACAAACAGCAAGTTTCCATCTCCCACACTGCACGTCTAGGGTTTATATGGTAGAATATGACCCAAATACCAAGCGCTTAGGTTTTGAGGTGAATCACATCCTTACTCAGATTGAAACTATGTATAGTGGTCGCTGCATGTATTGACAGATAAAATGAGGGTTAAGGCACATAAATATACATAATCACAAAAAAATTGTTCTTGATCAAATTGGAAATCGGCAGAACATAAGTAGGAAAGTAACATAAAACTTTGTTTTAGTGCAAAATTAAAACAAAACATTTTCAGAAAAAAATGTTAAATAAATTTCCAAACCTGCTTACCTCAAGATTCCTGTGAAAACCTAATGGAACCAGGGCAAGTGAAAATGTGTAGAGCTTGCAATATTATGAAGCATGTATTTTAGGAATCAAAAGAGGGTGGCAAAAAATCCTTCTCCTTGTCAATTTCACATTTTAACCACCAAAACCATAGAGGGTTCTTCCTTGCCTCTTAAGTGCATACACAACATCCGTGGTAGTACTAGTTTTGCGCCTAGCATGCTTTGTATAAGTAAAAAATTCCCTTATCACATTCTCTAGAAAATCTTGAGCACGCCCCTCGCTTCCTCATAAATTAGGCCGCCTACACGCTTCACTCCTTTTCACCTGGCAAGCCTCACTGTCTAGGCGTTTGCAAAAATATCGTCTGTTCAATTCATTAATTCACTCTAGATACCCATTGCAGATATCATTATACGTAGTAAATGCGAGCTGCGCCGTGATAGAGTGCAACTTGCATATGATACAACCACAAAATGGCGAAAAAATGATCAACCGCTGGGATTCCTTACATTGTAGTCCATTGCTTCTCAGTCAATCTGCACCATTTGGTGTGAAAAGAGGTTGGAAAACTTCAGCATGGGGACGCCTCAGCGTAATAAAGTTAGAAATTTAATTTTTGTATTAATATTATAATAATATTTAAAAATATATAAATAAATTATATTTACAATTATCTTATTAAAAAATAAAAATAAAATAGTATAAATCTAATAATTTATATAATTTAGATATACATATCTTAAAAAAGATTGTTTCAAACAATAGTTTAGAATTCTATCTATAGAATTTCTAATTCACAACATTTTAACAAAATTACATCATATGAGATAAGAAAGCAGATTATTACATAAATTTATAATTGAAAACCATCAATCTATCATGCATTAATTTTAACATAAAAAATTATAAAATCAAAAGGCATAAATTTTACCCAATAATCTTTGAGGTGTGTAAAAGCTCTTTCTTAAAATCCATATTTCTAGGGTGCAGATTTTTAATGGAAGAATTTATATCATCAACAAAGAACCATTCAACATCACCAGTAAATCAAGAATCCTTTCACTACAATACATATTTGATTTGAGTAATACACTCAGAAATTAAATAATTAGAAAACATACCCACTTTGCAAGTTAATAGCATATCATATTCTAAAAACTTTTCTTTCAATAGCTTTGAGATAAAAGAAAAAAAATTGCATTGAAATAATATGCTAATATGTTAGAGAGTATGTGTTTGTGGATGGATGCACTGCAAATTCTAGTTGCATGTGGTTGGATTAAACAATTAATAATAATTGCTAAATAATGGAATGAAATAAACTTAGACAAATCTATATTTTTTCCTTAAAGAAATTAAACTTAAACAAATTTAGATTTTTTCCTTAAAGAAATTAAACTTAAACAAATTTAGATTTTTTCCTTAAAGAAATTAAGGATTATCTAATTATGAAATATTTGCATACAAATTTAAAACATAAAGCAATGCAAATGAAAAAAGAAGGTTGTTATCAAATTGACAAAAAACACTTCAAATAGAAATAAAATATTCCCATCCAAATCAATATTTATCTGGTTTTTATGTAATGAGTGAGATCTTGGATGCTTTTATTTGATATTTTGAAGGCTTTTTATCATTAAACCACAGCTGGTTTACCATTAAATGACAGCTGAAACTTGTTTCACGCTCAAATCTCACACTATATGTAGCCTATGACTAATAATAAATAAACATCTCAAAAAAGATTGTCTCAAACAAGTTTAGAATCTTAATTATATAATTTTTAATTCACAATATTTTAACAAAATCACAATATCATATGAAACAAGAAAGGTGATTGTTGCATAAATTTTTAATTGAAAACCTTCAATCCATCATGTATTAATTTTAACATAAAAATTATAAAATAATATTACCCTCAGTAATAATATTGATTGTGAATTCAAACAACAAAATTTTACACAATAAACTTTGAGGTAGGTAAATACCCTCTCTTATAATCCATAATTTTAGATGCAGATTTCTAATGGAAGAATCTATATCGTTCACAAAGAAGCATTCAACTTCAACAATAAATCAACAATCCATGACCCACTTTGCAAATTAATAGCATATCAGTTTCTTTCAATACTTTTTAGAAAGAAAAGAAAAAAAAAACTGCATTGAAACAGATCTCAACATAATCAGAAGTGAAAACATTTACCTCATTACATATAATCAAACAGAGCAACTCAAGAAAAGCAGTGGAAAAAGCAGGACGTGGAAATAAGCAGCTTCACTCCAGGTTTTATAGTATGTAAACGCGTTCCTGAGAAGAACATCAACAATTAAATCTAAAAACCTAATAGACCAGCTAACATTACTGATATATTGAAAACGTCAACACTCAACGAATATTAATCTCTTCTTGTAATTCAGCAGCTAAGACGTTTGCAGGTTATGAAAATAAAAAACGAGAAGCTTGCTAACCCTAGCAGAAGCCCAGCTCTTTTAGCGCACCACCATCCTACAGACATCCTCCCTCTAAGATTTAGTACCATTTGCATGTTGTTTAAGTCGTTGAATAGAGAAGGGTTAATGCCCACCAGCAATCGACTTTCAATGCCATTCACATCAACTAACATATGAAGCTGCTGAACAAGAATTTGCTGGTAAACAAACAGAGTAAACTGGTTGTAGACCTTGAGAGCGATTGTTCCAATTATCCCCACAGATGCAATAGAAGCTAAGACAGGAGCAGTCCACCACGTAACACAATGATTTCTCTTCTCAACTATTTGAACGCCATATATTGCACAGAGGATCGCTCCAATAATACCAATATAATAATTGAGCAACTTATCAATTTCCAATTGTTGATTTGAGGTGAATTTTTCTAGCCCCAAAATCTGGTTATGGACTGAGAGCGCGTGCAAATGCAATACGTCAATCGAATTTCTTGTTTGTCGTAGAATTGCAAGACGACGCAATTCAGGGACTGACAGGCTCGCATCCATTTTTATCTAGCCAAGTACAGAATTGGGGTTAGGCAATGGGTAGATGCGCTTTTATAGTATATGAAACGTGATCGGGTGCAGCATTTGAAACAGGTGGACATCCCCCATGTGCATTAGCTTGGAATTTGCAAAACCGAAATTCTTGTTGGATTGCTTTGCAAATTTCTCGCTTGCAAATTCCACGCTAATGCTGATGTGCCAATGGGGGGTGTCCCACCAGGGGGGAGGTTTGAAAATGCTGATTGTTGACAAAATCATCCCATGTCCAGCCTAAGAACCCACCTGTGGCAAGTGCTGCACTTCTATATTATAAGAAATCCAAGTCACCAAGGCAGACCGAATTTTAGTGGTTTTATGCCATTGTTTAAGTTATTTATTTATTTTTGTATAGATACTGGTTTTAAGGTTTTTTTTTCCTTTTATTTTAAATAGTTATTATTATATTTTTTATTATATATTTTTATAAAACTAGCACTTTCATTTAAAGGAGGTTAATTAATAATAATGGAATAAGTGTTAAGTAATAGAATAAAATAAACTTAAATAAATCTAGATTTTTTTAATTAATGATAGTAAAATCACAAAATTACAATTTGTACGGTATATCATATCATTAAGGCAGCTACATTAGGCTATATATCAGTTCTATATATACATTATTAGTATAGGATAGTTTACTTAGTAAATCTTATACATTGGGGTTTTTGAGATTACACACTTTTCATCTTTACATGGCATATCCAAATATACAACCAATAGTTACAATTGAGCATACCTATATCAAAAGGAGGTGTACATAAAATATTTAAAGATTCTTGCTTTGACTGCCCTCTTCTAACTCCATCCAGTCTAGATTGGACTCAAAATGATCCTCGTTGGATCTTCTTGAGCCTCTATGACAAGATTTTCACCCTCATTTACATGTAGCTTGGCTCTGTGCACTTCATTTTCTTTCTTTTGTTGACCAGCAAGTGTAGCTTCATTGAACATTTTTTGGAACTCACCTAGAGCTTTTAAGAATGTTATAGAGTCTTCATTCTTGTAGTGCCAAGTGTGACCATAGTTGATTTCCTCTTTATTGACATGAATTATACCATCATCTAAGAGTTTCATGAATTTTAACATTGATAGCTCCATGGTGACAGTTACCTACATAGCAACATTGATCTATGCGAGTCTCTTTGAAGACTTAGTAAGGGTCCTTCTACACCCATTAAACTCATCCTCATTTCTTGCCTTCCACATGTGCCAAAGAATTTTAGTTGATAAAAAAAAACCAGAAAAAGGTAACTTCTTTATCTAATTTAACTCCACTTTCAATTAAAATTATTTTCTAGTTGACTTTACCATTTTCACCCCAAATAATTAATCATTACAAAACAATTTCCATATTTCATTTGCATAGAAACAATTAAAGAAAATGTGTTCAATAGTTTTAGGCACTCTACAAATATCACATATATCAATATCATTATGATTCATCTTAAAATGAACTCTTTGCCGTAGAATAAGCCACCTAAAGCATGCTTTTTTGGACTCCACAATGTTAGACCAAGTAGACTTCGGATTTTTTTTCCAAACTTTTCCCTCAAGACAAACGTTCTAGGCTCTATTCAGATGCTCAATTAAGGTGGTAGAGTTGGTAAGATCTTTATAGATTATTTTAGCTTTTTAAGTCAAGCAAGGTGATGATTGACACTTGAAATCAAAGAGTAAAACATGATTAGGATTCCAATTGGCAAGGAATTGGACATTACTATAAGCCTCTTTTAGGATCCAATAGGTTCTTAGAATTGAAGAAGGAAGATCAAATTCCTCTCTTGAAATAAGTTCCAATCTTTAAGTTGCTTATTACATGTATGATATTATCAAAGTTTTGAATCCCAACTTGAGTCCATTTTTTTGTAGAGCACCCTTGAAGGAGTGCAAAAGGCTTTCTCGTATGCTCCAAGTTACACCAATGGAATTTTTGGGATGAATTAAGTTACCATTGTTATCCTTTAATTGAGGATTTTTAAAGTTAGCTTTCATTAGATCTCACGCCTTCCAGATGCTTTTGAATACCATTGAACCAACAAGGATTATTGGGTACTTTGAAAAGAGAAAGTCACTAACTGGTAACAACTTCCATGTTCTTGCACGCTTAGGCATAAACAACTGAATCTTATTCCTTACCAATACTTTCTAGGGCTCATCCCCTTGCAAGGCCTCAGTAATCCATTTGGTTTCTAGTGCAACACCATGTCTTTTTAGATCTTTTAAACCTATTCCACCTTGTAGTTTATCCAAGAAGCACCATTCCCATTTAATGGAGTGCTTCTTCCTTTTCCATTTTCCATTAGACCATAGGAAGTTCTTAATCTTCTTTTAAAATTCCTCAACCTATTAGCTTTTGAAAAACCAAACAAATACAAAGTATATAGTATAAGATGATAGGATTTTCTAGTAGATTTGGATTCTACCAACAATCGAGAGGTACTGTCTATTCCATCTATATATCTTTTTTTTCAATTTTAGCTTTGATCCATAGCCACGTCTGCTTTAAAAGTTTTGGTTGACAATGAAGGAAATCCCCAAATACCTGACTTGCTTGTGGGGACTTCCCCATTTGAAGTCAAAATGTTTTAGCCACTCAGGGGGATTCTTCCCATCCCAACATGATGGATTTTGCACTTAATATCCTTGCACCAGAGGCCTTACAAAAAATATTAAGCTTTTACATTAGGCTATTTAGATCAAGCATACATCTAATTCCACAAAAAATTGTAGTATAATCTACAAATTGAATGTTAAGTTCATTATTATCTAGGAGTGATAATCCTTTGACATTGGGGGATATGTTGGATTCACTTAGTAGATAGTGAATTGCATTAGATACAATGACAAACAAGGTCGAGACTAGGGGACACCTTTGTCTAATAGATCTTTCTAACTTGAACTCATCAGAGAGGGTTCCATTATCCTCCACTTGAGTAGTGGTATCTTTTAGGAGTGTATCAACCATATTGTAGAATGTGTTGGGAAAACCAAATGCCTCAAGAACTATTCTTAGGATGGTCCACTCCACTCTATCATATGCCTTCTCAAAGTCTAGCAAGAGCATGACTAATTTTTTCTTGGATTGATTGGCCCATTCCATAGCCTCACAACTTATTATCATATTTTCCAATATATATGTCCCTTTGATATTAAAACCGGTTTGTGTATTGTTTATGAATTTTGGTAGGATATTAGTTAACCTCCTAGAAATTTTTTTTTCCAATATTTTATTGGAGACATTCAAAAGCATGATTGGTCTCGAATTTTTTATGATAGCCTTGTCCCTTCTTTAGGCGGAAACATAATGAGACCTTTATTTATGCTCTTTCCTAAAGATCCCTTATTAGGGATTTTTTTGTACACTTTAAGCAAGTCATCATAGATCCAATCACTAAATTATTTATAGAATTCCATAGATAACCCATATGCTTCAGTGGATTTATCATTGTTTGTAGAGTTTATGGCTTCTAGGATTTCCTATTTGGAGATACTTTCAGATAGTTTGGTTTCATCTTCTTTAGATTTCTTTTGGGGGGTCATTTGTTTAATGAGTGCCCTAACCTAAAGAAATTCTCCATTTTTCCCTTCAAACTTAAATAGGATCTTGTAGAAGAGAAATAACTACTCAAGGATTGCCTCTTGATTTGAGTAGAGGGATCCTTCATGTCAAATCTAATCTATTTCTTCTTTCAATCCCTTTTTCTTGATGAATCTAAAGAACTTTGAACCTTTATCCCCATTAGCCAACCAATTCAATTTGGCTCTAATTTTGATGCCTTGAATTTTATTCACCTGTATCCTTCTCAGAGAACTTTTGACCATATTTAATTGAAGAAGTTTCTCATTAGAAGGTTTTATTTGTATATTGGATTTCAGCCTTAAGCAACTCTGCTTGGAGGCAGTTCTCTAGCTTCTTGTTATCCATAGCCATTTTTTTTCCTATAATTTGAAATAATTTCTTCCAACCCATAACATTGTGCTCCCACTTCTCTATTTAATTTAGATCCTTCAACATCCATTTATTGATTTCCTTGAGGGTGATTATGGATGCTTCACAATCATAGTCTTTTAACAAACTCGTAATGAGGATGAATCTTTCCCCTTTTTTGTAGTCCTTTTTCCTACCACTATTTAGAGAAATGGTGGCTCTAATGGGGTGGTGGTTAGAGAGAGTTTATGGGTAGAAACTCATTATATTACCTCCATTGAGGCAGATGAAGCTAAAGGAATCCTTGTCAGTATAAAACTTGTCCAACCTACAATATATCCTCCTTCCACCTTTTTGTGCATTACATTGAGTGTACCAAATGTTATTGTTGTTTTTTTTCATACCCTCAAAGGGTTCAAGGAGGCTTCTAGCTTAGATTTCAACCTCTTCCAAAAAAAATTTCACTACCCTTCCATTCCATGCTTAGGCCTCCTACCTTGTCCTCTTCATTTTCTATCACATTAAAATCTCCCCCAAGGATCTAGGGGACCTCAGGAAGATTGATTAAACATTTCCATATTTCAATCCTTTTTCTTTATTCATTAGGTGCATATATTGAGTAGATGCCAAATCTTTCATCACCTTTTTCAAAAGTTCCCCAAATAGCTCTACTACAAGGGGAAAATCCAAAATATTTTACATGGGGAGCCCATTTGTTAGCCATAAGAATGATAGTCCCTCCCCCTTCCTTTATCATGCTCAATGACTAGATGGGAGGAGCTATTCCAAATAAATTTTAGGTTGGTTTCCAAAGTGAAACCAATTGCTTTTACTTCTTGCAATAGTACAAAATCCTTGTTTTTTCCATGTTTAAGAACCTTCTTATAATGTGTTTCCTATCTAGGGACTCCAGTCCCCTCACATTCCATAAAGTGAGGTTAAGATTCATTATAATCAGTCTTTGGCAGGGGTACTTTATCATTCCTAAACAAATCAAAGTATTTAGGACCATTATCTTCTACTTCCAATCTTTTGGAGGTGGGTGTGGGTAGTACTTGATACTTGTCTATTTCCTTTTTCTCTTGCTAATGTTAAGGTTTTCTTTTCTTAGAGGTACAATCTTCAAATTTTTCCTCCCCCTTCTTTTTGGTACAATGGGGAGGATAGGATTAGAATCTTGTTTCCTATCACTAGCTTCCTCTTATTCCAAGTACCCAATGGGGAGGTGCATGAAGTTGGGTTACACTTTTGTGGCCAACTTCCAAAAAAGATTGGAAATGACATAATGTGAGCGCGTTATAATGCATTCACATTATAACATTTTAAAATAAAAAAAAGAAGTGAAAGCTATTCATTTTCTCTTGTCTTTTTTTCTGCTCTACCCATGGCTAAAAAACCTCATTTTTGTGCTCGTGTTCTAGGAGGAGGAATTCTACAAAATTCATCAACAATAGTTGCTTTTCCTTTGCAAAGATGGCACCACAACAACAAAGAGGTGCAACAGGTAAGTATTGTTTGCTATTTGTTTTGAATTTCTTAGTTTCAAGTTGATTTTGTTTGTTTTAGGTTAGATTTGATTTTTTTTTTAAGTTGTAGGAGATGCAAATAATCCTGCAAATCCTCAAAATACTCAACAAGAAGAACAAGAAAATCCTCCTCAACAAAATCAACCTCCCCCACCAATCACTCAACACCCTCCTAGCACTCAACAAAATTTGAGGAGTGAAATTGAGAACAACAAAATACAAATTGAGGATCTTATCAGTAGGTTGAGTGATCCAAATGCTTCAACCACATAAAGAATGACACTAGCAAATTCAATGAAAGAGATGTTAAAAAATGTAGATTCAATAACCCAACAAATAACATGATGGCAAGATAGGAGGTAGGTAGCTAGGGCATATTATGCAGATAAACTATCATATAAACAATTAAAAGATTTAAAATTACTAAAGGTGATTTGTGCTCTCTATTCACTGATCCTAAAACAAATCAAAATCTTACCCTTAATGCAAAGAGGTTTCCTATTCATTGGTACCACCACCAAGAGATTAGGAACCATTTTTATGATAGATGGTATTTGGTCTTTGATTACCCATCATGCAATAATTGTGAAGTCCCCCAATATTTTCTTAGGAAACTATACAATGAGTTTGTATTGAACAAATCCCAAATTATTTTGATATGAG
>VDFB02203303.1:0-15529 GCA_007258455.2 Sequoia sempervirens
AAGTAAGTCCACATTAGGGAACACATTTGGTACAACCAGCTTACCCATGTCATACATCCATCCATTTGAGAAAGGGTGAGGCAAATTCCTCTATCCATACCATAATCTAAACATCTCTAAGCTAGTGAGTGGAACCCCAACATCAACAATGTTGGAACTATTAGACACCAACCCCTCCCCTAGTATTTTCCCTCGCAATAACATCAAACCTTTCCTTCTCTCATTTGTTGATACTGAAATTGATCTAGGAAATCATCGTACAAGTTTCTTTTCAAATACTCAATTTGGCCAGAGTGCTGCTTGGTTGGCGCCATTTTAGACAAACTAGGGCCTCACTACAATGTTACACTTGAAGTGGCTATGACTAAGTAGAGATAGGAAATTACAGAGTAAAAATACCGTAATTCCTCACAATTTATGATTAAGCAATAGCCCTAACAAAAGATTTTAATGAACTCAGTGACAAGCATAACAGACCCCTCCTTTCCCAAATTTAGGTGCAGAATGACTGGGAAACAGAGAAAATTAACTCACGACTTTTTTCGCACAAACTCCAATTTCTGGCAGCAGTTGCTCGCAATTTCACCTTTGGCTCTGAAATTGTTTTCATGAAATACTTGGATGCTTTGTGATACAAATGAGACGAGTAAATTGATTTTATGTCAATCAAATTCCACCAGTGGATGTCTCATTCGCCATTAAAGCTCACTCGCGGGCCGCACGAACAACTCCAACCATAATTTTATACATATTTAAATTTGAGCCGTTGATCCTTTAGTTTGATCAAATCATCGACGACCATCTTCAAACAGGCTGACATAATCACCAACATAGAAATAAAGGGGCCCACTATGTCATACACCGCGAAGGAATGCCACGTGGCGGTTGCCCGCGATATCACAATCCTTTGATTTATCATCGCGAGATGGTGGGCACCATTGATCTTTTTATCATAAAGCTTGCTCCTTCAAAAATGGTCGCCATCCTTTCCTTTAACTGTCGAGCAGCTTTTCCCTTAAAATCATAACATCTACGTTGAAATAAAACATGTGAATCTTACAAGCGCATTAGTAATCCGCCCCGTAATACCTTTAAAACCGGCAACGCTTTCTTCACTCCTTAGGCTTCATTGGATGAGACACGTGGCAGGCACCTGCAACATCGCGATCCCAAAATTCCTAGTCGCGGAATGGCGGGCATCGTCAATCTTGAAGAGACAGCTCATCAATGGTCACGCAGATTTCATCCTTTATGAAGGGCACGTGGCACCCGCCCGTGATATCGTGATCCCTGTAATCGCTGATCGCAGGATAGTGGGCGCCGTTGATCTCATTCCTTTAACACAGTCGCCAGCCATGTCGTTAACCTTCGAGCAACTTTTCCAGCGAGATTATAACATATCCGTGGATTTAGAACATGTGCATCTCGAGAACACTTTAGTAATCTGCCCCTTAATACATTTAAAGTGACTAGTGTTTCCTTTACTCTTTAGGCTTCATTGGATGAGACACGTGGCTGCCCGCCTATGATTAATCAACCCAAGCACCATCGCGGGATGGCGGGGAACGGCTCAGATCAAATGGTAGTTGGTCAGCGATAGCTCAAATTTGATCGCCCGGATAGGACATGTGGCGCCCACCCGTGATTTCGCGATCCTTGAATTCCTGATCACGGGATGGCGGACACCGTTGATATCTGCAGGAAATAGATCAATGGCAGCACTAAATCAACCCTTGAGCTCCCCCAGATAGGACACGTGGAGCCCACCCATGATTTTGCGATCCTTGAATTCCCGATCACGGGATGGCGGGCACCGTTGATATCTGCAGGAAATAGATCAACGACAACACTAAATCAACCCTTGCAAAATAAAACATTCATTAAAAGGAGTAGGCATTACTAGGCGACGACAAATAAAAAATATATATTTATAGAAGAAAAATAAAATAAATCTACAATTTGTTTTATAATTTCACTTTTAATAAGCAATGCAGGTTGTTCATTGTATTTGATCTGAATACATAGATTGTTAATTTTGAAAGGACAATACATGTTTCTTATTTGTAACAACTTGTCTTATTTTTGGATATTGTTTACGGTATTACATGTCACCATTTGAAAAATTTCAAGATTATTATTAAGTTGTTATAATATCAACATTGTTGCTAAAACATAGTAGACACAACAAATAAAAACATGACTATTCTTGCACAATTTGGCAGGAACTTCGCTACTCTGTAGCTCTTGTTAGTTTTTGGATATCATCATAATTAATAAATTTAAAACTTATCAACTTCAAGTATTTTATATTTTGTATGTACAAATGAAAAAAATACAATATAAAGAATACTTTTAAATTTAAATTTTAGTCTTTGATTGTTGAATTATTTTAAAAGGATCATGTACTTCTATTTAATATTTAATTCATTTATATCACATAATCATTATAATTTAATTAATTATGAATTTAATAATTAAGTAATAAATATTCTATGAATTTTAGAAAATAGAATTTAGTTTAATTTTAAAATGAAATTTAAGTTTTTAAATATTGTGTTGATTTGATTATTTATTTGCTTTATGATTGGTTATTCAAATTTAAAGAACAACACAATTCAACTCAAAAATATAAAAATAAGCATGTAAAATATTTTATGATTTTTTGAAGTTGGAATTTAATATGATTTTACAAAATGAAATCATTTGGATGCAAAGAAATAAAAAAGGTTATTTTATATATTTTTTCATTTCTTAATTTATTCTCAAATTATAATTATTTATTGGTGAATTATTTTGAAAATAATATTTAGTTTTATTTAATTATATTAAATATAGTAGAATGATCAACCAGTATACCAATGCATTGCAAATAATCCCCGCATACACCAAATCAAACCTTTACAGATGTATACATTAGATAGGATGTAGTTTTATTTAATTTATTTATATTGAATAATTAATATAATTTATAAACTAATATCAAGAAATAAATAACCTTAACCCCAAGATTTATACTAGAACTCTAATTGAACCCTAAACCTAACCCTAATTCAACCCTAACAATAGGATTTAATTACGGTTAGGGTTAGAGTGAGAATTTAATTATGGTTAGTGTTAGGGTTAGAATTAGAGTTTAATTAGGGTTAGGGTTAGGATTCAATTATGATTATAGTTAGGGTCAAATCTATAAGCTAATATTAAGATATTCAGAACTCTAACCCTAACCTAACCTTAATCTCCATCCTAGAATGCTAATTAAACCCTAATTGAACCCTAAAAATAAGGTTCAATAAGAGTTAGGGTTAGGGTTTAACAAGTAGGTTTATGGTTGGAATTAGGGTTCAATTACCTGGTTAGGGATAGAATTTAATTAGTGTTATGATTAGGGTCAAGTTCAAGTTATAGTTAGGGTTTATTTATGCTTATTTTGGTTAATCTTACAATTGGGGTTTAACTACAATGCTAATTGAACCCTAATTTAACCCCAACAACAAGGTTCAATTAGAGTGAGGGTTCAAGTTCAATTAGGGTTAGGGTTGGCATTCAATTAGTGTTATGATTAGAATCAAGTTCAAGTTACAGTTAGGGTTCAATTAAGCTTATTTTAGTTCAATTTACAATTAAGGTTTAATTAGAGTTAGGTAAATATGGTTCAATTAGGGTTAAGGTTAGGGTTCATTTAGATTAAGGTTCAAGTAGGGTTCAATTAGGATTTAATTAGGGTTATGATTATTGTTTAAATAGGGTTAGGGTTAATGTTAATTTAGGATTAAAATTATTAATCTAGAATAAAACTTGAAGCTAAGGTTAGAGCTATGGTAAGTGGTAGAGTTAGGCTTAAATTAGGCTTAATAAAGGGTAGGGTACAATAAGGGTATAATAATATTGGTTAATTTTTAAGTCATGACCATGCTAGATGCCAATTTGGTTTAAAAGACCCCTTGTTGAAGCCCACAAGACATTTATTTCTATATACCTTAGATATTGTTCATATTTATTATCATTGTGTTTGACCTCATGACAATGCTTAAGAGTAAAGTACACCTTGCAAATCCACCTACACTAGGAGAACCATTCAATCTCTCAAAATTTTACTGTTATTCCGGAATGATTATCAAATTGGATATGTCTAAAGCCTTTAATAAGTTGACTTGGCAACTTCTATACTACATATACCTCTTGTCAACTTCAACCAGGGGAGTACTAATTGCATAATGAATTGTCTTCTTTTTCAATTCGATTAATCATCCCCCATAGGGTCTTCTTCATAAATTAGAGGATTAAGTTAAAGAGACCCATTATCATGTTTTTTTTCCATCAAAATGGTAGAGGCCCTTAGTGTAGAACTTATACTAGCTAGTATGTTACAAAAATTTACATGACTTCCAATTCTAGCAGCACAAGCCAGTACATAGTGTTTGCAGATGTTACCCGACTTACAAGATAGATGAGTTTCTAGAGGAGATGCAAATAAAGACAACTTTTCAATTTGTTTTAGTGTCCAGTGTGGAGTATCTAAAATTTATTGTTAATTATGAATCTGACATTGACATATATCATTGAACTAAGATTGATACTACTATTCTGATTCATTGGCGATAATTATTGGATCAGTGTGAAAAATCTAGAGATTTGTGTTTGACTGCAAAGAGTTATCTCTTGTGATTTATCAACAAATTATTATTTCTATTCATGGGCTTCTTACACAAGACAATATATTTATGCATTTCTTGTAGAGTCTATTCTAATTGATCATAATAAAAAAACTTCTAATTTTGAAAATAATATAACATAGAACCAAATAGCAGTGAAAATCCCAAACAAAGATTGTCAAGAGTGTATCTCATTTTGTTTTTATTTAATCTTTCTCTATGTCTATAATTTCTTGAAGTTTTTTTTGATCATCCAAATAATTTAACGTTGATGGATATTTAACACAGTATTTGCCCATTCATGCCCTAGTTCATCATATTTGTAGAGAGCATGCCCATCTAGAGATGACCTTAGAATTTCAGTTGACTTATCCGCAGATAGTGATGTCGTAAAAAAATTAAATGAGACAAGAAGATTTGGAAGCTAAGGGTATACACATCAATGTCTAAGCTGGTAAAATCACTCATCACCCTAGATAAACATCATTCACATACATATTCCAGAAGTAATGAAGTTGTGATTCTAGATAGTAGCAAATTTGGTTCATGGTGATTGGTTGAAACCTGGTGCAATACTAATTGATCTTGGCTTAAATGTAGTAGAGGTATGACACATTCTAACTACCTTTTTCAAAAAAAGTTTGTAAGTAAAATATGGTTAATATATAGCAAATTAAGCCTCAGATTGGCATGGTAAAAGTTGGTTTATAGGTGGCATTGTTGTTCTTTCCACAAAGGTTCAAACCTCCCCGCTAGTGGTATTGTTGAATGGTTGTAACCACCATAGCTCCGGGTCAAAGTTGCCAATTCCCTTTGAATAAAAATAAAAATATATATATATACCAAATTAAAACTATTGCTTCTACTTTTGCATGATCCTAGTGCTAAAAGAGAATACCAATTAGTTGGTCATGTTTCCTATGAAGAGGATTCAAGAATAACTTCATCAATTAATCCTCTACCTTGTGGTCTTGGTCTAATGAATATTGCAATGCTTTTTTCCACTACTCTACAATCAACAAAACGAGCATATGGGTTCAATTGAGATTTCTGATGTTTGATCCAGGCCTTTTGTAATACACAACAAATACAAACAAAACTATTCTAAAACTTTATGGCAGGAACTTCGCTGGTCTGCAGCTCTTGTTATATTATAACACTCATAACATAAACCTTTTTATACACAATGTCAAGTTAACTATAAATTTTATAGAGTTTAGATTTGCTATATCTCTCATATATCAACATAGGTAAATTTGAAAATATTTTAAATTATATAATTTCAAAAAAAAATTGAATGAATTTATAGAAGATTATTTTTATTAAAGAGATAGAATCTAATCCCAATACTAACATTAATTATAAGTCTAACCATAACCCCTAAAACTAACACTAATTAACCAAACCTGCTCTGGTACATATCCAACCTAGAAAGCAACTGTAAGTTCACAAAACTAACATTAATGAAACCTAATTGAACCCTTAACCCTAACCTAATACTAACCCTTGCCCCAGTGAACCCTAGCACTAACCCCAAGCTCTATCATAGAACCTTAATCTTTTAGCCCCAACCTAATCCTAATAGAATCCTATACCTAATTTTAATTAAAGAGTCTAACCTATTTGAACCTTAAACTTGAGTGAACTCATGTTTAGGGTTAGGGTTCAATTAAGGTTAGGGTTGAATTATGGTTATGATTAGGGTCAAAATTCAAATAGGATTATGGTTGGAGTTTAATTAAGGTTGCTATTCACTTAGGGTTAAGGTTCAATTAGTATTCAATTTGGGTTGGGGATCAATTAGGGTTATAATTCAATAAGGGTTTAATTAAGGTCAGGGTTAAGGTTAGTCTTAAATTAGGGCTAGGATTGCAGTTAGGGTTCAATTAAGGTAAGGGTTATTGTCTATTTTAGGGTTAGGGTTCAATTAGAGTTCTCTATGGTTTTGATACAATTAGGGTTATGATTACAGTTCAATTAGTGTTAGAGTTAGGGTTATAATACGAGTTCAATCAGGTTAGGTTCAAGGTTTAATTAGTGTTAGAGTTAGGGTTGCAATAATAAAATTTTCCATAATGATATGGAAAGGCATTCAATTGGATTCATATACAAATGCATAAATAAGAATTGGTAATTAAGAATTCTCTAGAACTAAAGAGTTATAACAACCATCACAATCCTTAGCTTAATCATTTGTTCTTGTTAGGAGTTGGGATAAGAATTTAATGGGTCCAGAGACTTAGAAATAAAACTTCTATGAGAGGAAATAAAAGCATTAAATCAAAGTTGGGTTTTAAAGGTACAATCCCGGTAATAGCCTAAGCCATTAACTCCAGTGGTCATGTCGCTGATGGCTTAGCCAAATCCTTTCATTAAATATTAACTGTACAATGTGTAGGTTTTCCAGATTCAAAAATATGGGAGAAGATCTTGATCGTACTCCGCCAACTCGCAAACCTAAGGTGTCACCATGTTATTTGGCGCGAGGTCAGCAAAAGGCACATGTGTGTCCTGTATGGAATGTGGGGCCCAATCTCCACTATTGACCTCATAACCCGTGGTTTTAGATTGACAACGAAGATCAAAAGCTAATGTAAATCTCTACTGTTCCCTGCTAGCTGGCAAGAGGAAGATGAAGGTTGGTGAAGCATTAATGAATTATTCCTTGCTTGTGTAGACACGTCGATCTCAATCTATGTGAAGATGTTGTTGTTGGCAATCATGAAGGGTGATCTTTGGATTCTCATGTAGCTCTAGTTAAATGGTGACGGTACATACACTGCCAAATTGCCATGTTTGCACATGCATGTTTATTAAGCATTGATGAAGGTTGCCATTACCTCGCTGTAATAAATAGAAGAGGAATTTACACTACTAATAGTGTCATTCTTATGCTTGAGTTAGAGCACTTTGTGGGTTGAGTCTAATCAAGTTTGAGGTGTATGCGAGAAGAAAATGAGTAAGTCGGTAAGGAGGTCTGTTCGTTTGAGCTCACAAAAGCTCGGTCCTGCTATTCGGGAAGGTACTTTGGTTGACAAGCCCAGGCTTGTGCCCACTAGATGCAATAGAAGGTTGCAATTCCAGGACGTTGCTGCTCAACTGGTAGATGACAAAGGCAAGCAGTCGGCGATGTGCTCCATTACTAGTGTTGGTTGGAAAATAAGGTATGGGCGGCATGGCTCCTGTGGATGCCAACACTCGCCCATTGACCTTACGAACAACACTTCTGATGATGTAACCAAGACCGACTCAGACTATTGTCGGTATTTACCTTTCTTCAATCACGATCTGTTCTCTGATGGCGAGGGAGATAGGCGTGGTGCCATTGGTTGTTAAAACCCCAAGCGGACCGACTCAAACATTATTGAGCAAGGACAAGAAAGAAGGCAATTTGAGGAGTCTGGTATTAAGGAAACAACTGAAGCGGTAATATACCGGTGAGTGTTGGTATTGTTAGGGAATGGTGGCGGAGTAAATAAGAAGTTCTTTGTGGTGCCTTCCATTGGCAATTTGGTTTCTGGCATTTTTTCGTGGATAGCGACAAAGTTTTGATGACAATTTGTGTTCCTTTTCTTTGTTCCCCAATTTGTCGCGAGTTTTGATGACAATTTGTGTTCCCTTTTCTTTTAGCTTTCCCCAGTTTGTGCGCCACTATGTTTTGCAGATTCAACATGTGGGAAGTTTTGAAATGAAATTCAAGTGCAATGGAGATTGTGTTCAAATTAAAACCCCAGGCGGATCGACTCGAACCGTATTGGGCAAGGACAAGAAAGAAGATGAGGCTGAGAGTCTACCGTATTGGGCAACAACTAGAAGCGGGCGTGTATACTAGGGTTTGAGTGTTGGTAAGGGCAGGGTGGCGGGTAAATAAGAAGTTGCTGTGGTGCCTTCGTGGCAATTTGGTTGCTTGGTTTTTTTGCATGGATAGCGACAAGGGGATTTTGATGACAATTTGTGTTCCCCTATTCTTTTATGCTACCCCAGTCCATGCACTATAAATGTTTTGCAGATTCAACGTGTGGGAAGTTTTGAAATGAAATTCAAAATGCAATGGAGATTTTGTTCAAATGAGAATTTGTGGTGAAATTACATTTTGAGCACGATATTTGCTCCTTTGTCTCATATAAAGGAATTCAAGGCTCATTTGTAGGGAAGAGGCTGATGAAACTCTAGCTAGGTTTTGAGTTGAATATATGGGTGAAAGATATACGTCTCTGATGAGGAAGTGATATCGTGGTACCGATAGTACATTAAAACCTAGCGGTGGAATAGAATAGATAGCTTGTTTTGAGTTTTGGATGAATATATGCAAATTATCTTAAATTGTATCCAGATATGACTTATAAGCATGAATCAGCGTATAATTCTAATATATTTTCTCTCCTTATGTGGATTTGAGTGAATTTTGAATGAAATGTTAATGATGTCATTCTTCTTTTCAGAATTTGTTCAATTGTGTCTATGTTTTTGCTTTGATTCAAGAAAATAAATTAAATGCTTAAATGGAGTCATAAGTTTACAATTATTTTACAAAGAGGATTTGATAAGTAATATATCCCGAGGAAATTGAGACTCCGTAATGCAAGGTATTATATGAGAGTAGGGCTTCGACACACTCTAAAGGTACACTCCCTTAGATATGCGGCTGCATGGGGCCCTCTTAACACATTTGCTCGGTCATTGGATTGGGGGATTTAGTCTTAATCCCACATTCATTTCATTACATGAATTGTGGTGAGTGTTCCTTTTATATTACGAAGTGTCGGTTCATTTTCTTTGTTAGGAAATAGAAAAAGATTTATCTTTCTTATAACTTTAATAATAACTTTTTTAAAAGATTATATCTTATTTATAATATTTATTAATGTTAATTATATTTATTGTTTATTTTAATGAAAAAATGTTTGTATGTTTTATTTAAAACAATATTATTTTTTATATTAGATGATTGATATTTAAATTAAATGAATTAAATGTGATGTTTTGAGATATAGATGTTGATTATTTGAAGTGCTAAAAGAGGTTTTGGACTTGATTTTATAAATGCTTTTAAATATGTGAATTAAGTGTTCTTTTCTTTGGTTCAAATATGTGTACAAAATAAAACTAGTCTACAAGCTTCAATCTATAATTCCAATAATCAACTACTAAAAAATTAATATTTGAAATTAATTTTTATCTTTTAACATTTACACTTTATTATGGATTGACAATGTTTAAACATCATTTTTTTTAAAGCAAAGGTGGTAAGCCTATATATTTATATATTAATATAATAAGAGTGAATATACATAGTATTACAAAATCTAATAAATTGTGAGGCTTGTGTTATCTTCATTTAGATCCCTAGATGGTCAATAAATGTCTCAAAGTATTGATTTGGTTCATATCCATGTCTGAGAAACTGAACTAGTGTGCAAATATAAATCTATACCATAAGAATCAACTAGCAAATAATTGATGTTTAGAATTTAGTTGTGTTGATCTTCTAATATTTGAACCTCAATATAGATAGAAAGTGTTTAGTAACATTTTTAGGGAATGTGCTAAATTGTGAGGATTCTGTTCTCCTCAATTAGAGCCCTAACCAAACCAATTCCCTGACATAGGAATAATGATTAGAGACATGATGATATATGTTATGAGAAAATGTTATTACATTTCTCTCAATGAAAATGTTCTTTTGATAAATCCTCATTGTCCTAATAATCTTTGATCATTTTAAATGCTTAAATGATTTTTTTAAAGTAAAATACAACATGCAAATCAAGATAAACATGCATTAGGTAAGCTCACAATGATTAGTGGGAGGGTGTTGTCAAGATTTAAATTGAATTTAAATTTTAAATGTGCAGGGTTGATAATTACTACGTCAAGTTTGCACTAGTAGATCTTATGCAAGGTAGGGTAATGTCATGAGATTAATTCACACAAGAATATCCCACTTGTAGACTTGTTATTGAACAAAGGACAATCTATTCAAAGTTTACCAAAAATAGTAATGAAAAAGAGCATGAATATATATTTTTTCTCTAATATTGATGTGCATGTGAACTTCTATTATGGTGTATGTTAAAGTAAACAAGATATCAATGAGGAAACTATTTAAGTAATTTTAAATACTAAAAGATATAGATTTGCTTAAAATATATATAGTTTACAATTATATTCTCCTTCCAATAGTAACTCCACCAAAAGCATACAAAATTTAAAAAATATGTAATGAATAACATATATCAAACATTTAAAATAAATATGAGAATTTTTTTGTTTAGTTGTGTATTTGTATCAATTTATATATATATATATATTATTACTAAATTCTAGATAGATTCTTATTTTCTCACTATTTGGAGATCATTATTTAGTTCCTTTTTTCTTCCCTCAATTTCCTTATATAATATTACACCTCTTTCAATGCAAAAGAGTCCATATCTAATCACTTGCTCAACCTAGATTTCATAGGCTTTTCCAAATGACTTATATTTTTTAAACCTTTCAATCACACAATTATCAATACATAATATCTCTAAATCATCAAAAACCAAAGGTCCATCTAATGCATGTGTTAAAATATTTAAATTATTTTTAATATAAGAAGTTAATATTTGCTAAAAAATTTAATTGATAGGATCTTGCTAAAAAAATTCTCTGCTATCAATTGAAAAATAGGATTGCAATGTTACCAACTCAAGGTCCCTATTCGAGGTTGTGCATAAAAAAGAGCCTTTGATGGAAGGAGATCAAAGAATTGCTTCAATAATATTTTATCTCCATCTAATCTCAATTGCATGAGTCCTTGAATGAGGAGTTGGTGAGATTCAAGCATAATTTGAGAATATTGTAAATTAAGAAGATTCATGGTTTAAAAGTTAGACTAAAATAAATTGGCTAAAAATGGAGATAAAGGCTTTGATTTCTTCTTTAATTATATAAAAGGAGAAAAATGCTAGGAAGAAGTGGATCAATCTAGGTGAATAATCAACATATAAATGGTCTTTATTTGGTTATAAATGAATTTCAATCTTTCTATTAAAATATTTTCTTTGTTGAAGATAGCAATGTGGACTATAAAAGATCCCAAGATCATTGTGCACAAGTCATCCCTAGGAAAATCAAAGAGGAAGACAATGATTGGCCTACTAGAGATATCTCTAAGGATGAGATTGTAAAGGATATTAGAATATATAAAAGGATAAATCTCCAAGTATAGATGGGCTTGCTACAATTTTATAAAAAAAAGTTAACTAGATTAGGGTTGGGGTTAAGGTTCAATTAGGATAAGAATTAGTGTTAGGGTTGGGGTTAAGGTTCAACTATAGTTCAAAGAAGTTAGGGTTATGGTGATTACAGGACTCTTTGTTCAATAGTGTTCCCTTAGGGTTATGATTAGAGTTATGAATCTACAATTAGGGTTCAATTAGGGTTATGATTAGAGTTATGAATCTACAATTAGGGTTCAATTAATGTTCACTTAGGGTTTCTTTCAGTTTATTGTATGGTAAAAGTGTATTTTATAAAATTAATATGTCAAGAATTAGTTGTAGATAATACTACATGTGATTTTTCATATGGTATTAAATTGTAGATTAAAATTGATAATAGATTTCCTTCCTTCTTTTGCATTGTAAGCTACCATAATATATGGCCTTCAAATCCTACTCATATTTTGAGCTTTTCTAAACTATACAACACGGCATCCAACAAATAAATTTGTTATGCATTTTTTCCAAGCACAAATCCTTAGAATTCTTAATGTGTTACTTAGGTTAATTGTTTATTGCAATAAATAAATACACACTAATATATATATTATGGATTTGAGGGAAAATATTAAAATATTTAGCATATATATAGAAAATTTAAATGCAAAGGGATTCAAAGTACATACCTTTGCTTTTGTTAATGTTGATGAAGATACAAATGTTGATGAAGTGCCAAAGTTGACATGATCTTCCTAAAAAACTAGAATATCTTTGCTCTATGTGGCACTTGAAATTTTCTACAAAACTATAACTAACTCTACCTCAAATTTGTGACTTTGGACCTATTTTGCATCAATAAATATGAGCTTTGACACATACCTCCTAATCTAGCATACAATATGTACTTAAATGCTCAAAATAGTTGGGAGTAGTGTTGAGATTGGTGGATCTTTGGGAAGGTCCAATGCTTCACCTTTGTATCTCTTCCTATAGATAGAGGTAGAGATGAATATAGAATGAGAGAGGCAAAGGGATAAAAATAGATAGATATATAGAGAGAGATAGATGGAGAAATAAATATATAGAGAGATAGGGAGATAGAGGGGGATATATATATATATAGAGAGAGAGATATGGAAAGATAGTCTATATAAGGAGATATAGAGAGAGGGGAGAGAGAGAGAGATAAGTAGAGAAATATATTAATATTTTATTTTTTGAAAAATATGTAATTTTTAAACCATTTTCCTATATATTTAGTATTAAGATTTTTACATCTTTCAACAATTCAATATATAATACAAATAAAATATAGTTAATAATTTAATTAACTAGCATACCTATATTAATTAATAATATATGTAAAAAAATGCCAAGAGTTATCTTTATCAAGATGCCTAATGACTGAAAAATGTGCATTTCATGGAATATGGTGGAAAGCAATCAATTTGATTTCATTATTATTTTTGTCATTGTTTATCTCAATTCCTATATATAAGGGTACACATTGAAATTTGAAATCATACCAACTTGTCTATAACAACAATCAACCAAGAACAATAAATTTAAAAGCAAAAATGTTCATCAATCATTAGATTTAGTATTGACAACATCAAAGAAGTATATCATAACAAAATGGCATTAACTAACTTAGATATATCTGTTGAAAAGGACCCTTTGTATAATGTGTGAAAAACTTAACATCATCTTGTTTTTCATGCTTCAAAATGTTCAATTCTTTTGTTGTTACACCCAAGATTTCAATACGCCCACTTCTTCAAAAGTTGTAATCCAAATTGAATGAAGTATGGTCTTCCACTTTGCATTGAGTATATATTTTACCATCACATTTAGGAAAGTTTTATCACATCTTCCACAATACCACTGACCATTTTCATTGGTGTTTACCTTCTTTTTGCAGTGCCTATCTCCAATTTTCAAGGGGCATGTTGTATAACAAAAAATTTATACCTTATTGAAAGATAAGGTAGCTTTTATCACTATCCAATAAGGTTTACTAGAGTTGGCAAGGTCTTGATCCTGTATTTGTGAGATACTAGGGTTAGGAACAAATAGGGTTAGGGTTGGGGTTCAATTATGGCTAGAGTTTAATTAGGGTTAGATTTCAATCGGGGCTAGAGTTTAATTAGGGTTAGGGGTCAATTAGGGTTAGGGTTAAGGTTATGGTTTGGGCTAGGAGTGGGGTTAGGGTTGAATTAGGATAAGTGTTCACTTAGAGGTTATTGTTAGGCTTAGATTGAGCTTAAAATTTACTTAAGATAGTATTTTGGATAATAGAATGATTTAATATTTTTTCCTAGAATTCATTGTTGGAATTTGAAATCATATATTTATTCTCTAAATTCATTAGAAACAATGTATGAGAATTTATTCTATTGATTTTGAGGTGAAGTGTGGCTATATGGGTTTCTGTACATATTATTTGTAGGAGAATGGTATCTCTATTTTTGAATTATTCTAAGCGTTGTTTCTATGAAGTTTTTAAATTCATTTGTTGTTATACTCTATAGTGGTAGTTTATATATTGTACTTTCTCTATACATGATATTTACTTAGATTGGGGACACTAATAGAGACAGCCACTTATTTTTTAAAAAAGACTAAGAAATGTATGAAAATTTGACAACATGAAAACCATGAAAATAAAAGTGAAAATAAAAATTTAACATAGTAAAAATGGTCAATCATGTGCCAAAAATGAAAAGAACCATTTGTTGTTACTCTAATATTTCAACCACCTACTAAATTACCAAGTACATTTTATAAATGTATCATGCAATTGGAGCACAATATTGGGAATCAATGTGAATGATTCTCATTAAGAAATTAGACAAGCTTTGAGATTGAAGGACCCAAGCTCTTTGTAGGTTTTCAATGAAGATTTAATTAGCCACTAATAGGAACAATAAGAAAATAGATATAGAGGGAAAATAAATCATAATCTCTAAGAGTGTTGTGCTAAGAATTACATACACATCTCATAAATTTCAATAGAGACATGAGACACATTTATAGAAAAAAAGAAAAAAAATAGCTATTTAGATAGTTATTAATCTACAAAAGATTAGGACCTAGGTACTTCAAGAGATTAATAAAAATAAGTTTTTATTTATAATTTTTAAATTAGATAATTTTGAAATTATCATAGATGTAAAGTAAAGATAAAATATTTTTCAACAAAACAAGTAAAAATGACAAACAAATAATGTGATTAATCAAGAATAACATGATATTGCACAAAATATAATAAATAAAAGAATATGCATAACTGTACATAAGCCATCAAAAGTCTAAATATACCTATCTTTATCAAAAAATAAAAATGTTTAAAATGACTAAAAATTATTAAAACTTATTAAGCTTGACGGCAGCGCGAATTTCATCCTTCTGAAAAATAAAACATTCATTAAAGGGAAAGGGGACATTACTAGGCGGATGGAAAATTTCCTCGGGCCACACCTTGTACAGTCCACGTGGCAGCCGCCTGTGATTTCGCAATCAACCAAAGCACCATCGCGGGATGGTGGGGAACGACTCAGATCAAAGGACAGTTGATGAATAGTCACGCAAATTTGATCCCCAGATGGGACACGTGTCGCCCGCCTGCGATATCGCCATCCTACAATTCTCGATCACGGGATGGTAGGAAAC
>VDFB02203306.1:0-16265 GCA_007258455.2 Sequoia sempervirens
AGAATCTACCCTCAAGCACTCACCATATAATTGCCAAGGACTATTTGCTCAGGGGATCCGGTATCCACTTCCGTCACTCTGAGTACGCACCTGGAAAAGACAAAAACACGGGTGCCCTCTAGGGGGTGACATGGCTATGTGAGTCGACGCAATTCCAAGCTGTGGGTCGTTTGAGTATATAACGATGACCTTTTGTCTCTAGGAGTGAGTCTATCTGAAGTGTCTTATCTGTTATAAACCAGTGAAAATAAAAAAGAATCATGCTTGATTCTTAAGAACATACACTATCTATTTAGATTCTAGGATTTTTAAAGTCAACCATTCTATTCTTGCTTGCTGTGTTTTCTCTCATTAAATTTAGATAAGATCATCACAAAAATATTCAAAATCAAAACACTTGTGGAATTCTCATGATTCGAGATTGGGTATCCACCAAGTTTTTCAAGAAATCTCTTGTCAAACGAATCAGAAAACCAAAGAAAACACTTGCATACAAACAACTTCTAAGAAAGCAACGATTTCTATATCAAAGAAGGAAAGTTCTACTCCAACATAGGACTTTTATTCATAGGTATCACGATTTCTCTAGAGGTTATATGGACGACTAGGTTGTAGCTCCCTTAGATTCACAAGCATTCTATCAAAGAAGGGCTCTTAGGCAACACCACAATCATAGTCAAAGAATTCGTCTAGAATACATCCCACAACCAGCCATACAATACGATACCAGACCAAGTGAGTTTCATAGAATAAGATAGTTCTGTCTTAGCACCTCATGGTTCTGTTTTAGCGCTTTAGGTCTCTGTTCCAGTGCGTCCGGTCTCTGTTCCAGCACGTCAGGTCTCTATTCCAGTGCGTCTGGTCTCTGTTCCAGCGCGTCAGGTCTCTGTTCCAGTGCGTCCGGTCTATATTCCAGCGCGTCCGGTCTCTGTTCTAGCGCGTACGGTCTCTGTTCCAGCGCGTACAGTCTCTGTTCTAGCGCGTACGGTATCTGTTCCAGCGCGTAGAGTCTTTGTTCCAGCACGTCCGGTCTCTGTTTTAGCGCTTTAGGTTTCTGTTTTAGTGCTCCAGAAAGTTAGAAAAACAGAGAGTTGGTAGGACAGTTTGTCAGTTTGCCCATATCGATAACAAGGTTTTCATCAGTCCAAAACATTTTTTTCACAGTCCAAAACACTTGGGTCATACAAAAGAAAAACTTTACCATTACACCTAGATCTTGAAACATCTTGCAAAGTGTCATTATCACCAAATCTGAGATTTTCTGTCAAAATTTTCCTATCAAGGATTTTTATCATCCTTCCATCACGAAACTAGACATGACTAAATCATATTTTAAATCAAAAACCTCGACACTTATCCAATCAAAAAAATCCAAGATCAAAGTCTAGAGTAAAAAATTTGTATGCCTATTTTTACACGATCAGCATATCAAAGACAACAACAAGAACAAAATGAAAGAATAGTAGCCATGGCTGAAGAAAACCCTTGGGGATGATATAGCAACACTGATCCTCTCACTAATTCACACGAGAAAGAAATAACTGCAGAGGAAATCAAAAAAGTTCAACAAGACCCTCATTTCCATAAATTTATGGAAAAGATGTTAGAGCAAGATATGGAAAAGTATCTTCTATTATTAGCTGACAAGGGTGCTAAGCTTCCTAAATACTTTGATGTAAATCAACTCAAGGAAACGACCACACCTAACTCAACTAGTATAGAAAATCCAAATCAAATAGATGCTTTGACAAAACAAATCCAACAATTACAATTGCAGTTCCAAAATATCCAACAAGGGCCAACAAAAAGATATTCCTTACAGGACATTTGCCCTTATCCATTCGATCTAAGCATTAACATGATACCATTTCCACAGTATTGTGAATAAACGACGTACAAAAAATAGAATGGAAGAACCGATCCATTTGATCACGTATGGGAATTTCGAGCCATGAGCATAGAGTTCGCACACGAGGACTCTTACTTGCTACGATTATTTCCAAGAAGCTTAGGAAACACTTGCATGGAGTGGTTTTCTAAATTGGAACCTGGGATTCAATCTTTTGAAGAACTGATCAATAGGTTCATAACACACTTCTCATTCAATATCCAACATGGGGTGACCTTAAAAGAACTCTACAACACCAAACAAGCAAAGGGTGAAAAGTTTCTTTCCTTTCTCCAATGATGGAGAAGGCTATTTGCTAAATACCCTAGATCTATTCCTGAAGAGGAGAAGATAGAGATGTTCATTGATAACTTAGTAGATGACATGAATTACAGATTGGACTTACAATGTCCATCTACATTTGAACAAGTTATCAAAAAAGGGCTCAAAATCAAAGAGGCTCTAATCAAAAGAGGAATGATCAAACACTTCATTGAAGGTTCAAACAATAACAATTCCTCTAACAACAACAATGAAAAGCCAAGATTTTGGCAAAAGAATAAGAATACTGATACCATGATTGATACACACACGTCTAAACCAGTATTCACCTTGACGCCAACCACTACAAACAAACAAAACAATGATCTTAATGTCAAACAAAGTAGTGATCAAGGAAATAATCAAACAAGCAGAAACAAAACCCAAATCATTCCAACTAATCAATCCAATAAACTAAAATTCACGCCTATTAGGGACAATCATTGGAATCACCCTCAAAGAACTTTAGATGAAAACTCTATTCAAGTACAAGAGAAAAGAAATTGGGACCCTCAAGTCAAACCATCATGGTGGAATGACTTACATTACCTGCCACTACCATCAAAAATAAAGGCCACATGACCTAAAAATTGTTGGCGTTAAAAACATGCGTACAAGACCCTCATAGATCAAAAGAAAGTATTTGTAGAGGGGCACTAAACAAACAAAGATCATATAACGTTCAAGAATCCTCTACCCAATTATCAGAAGGGAGAATCCTCTTCCGCAAACACTAAAGGTAAGAACATCGGTTATGTTTATGACACAATGATCCTTTGTTTTTCTGCTGCCAAGGAGGATGAAGAGTTATGCAATCAAATCAATCAGAACAAGGACATTATATCTACCGATTTGGTACAACATATGGACAAATTTGAAAACCAAATTAACATAATCACACTCAAAGGGAAACAAGAGTACCAACCAGTTAATGCCACAACAAGGGCACAATCAAAAGTTATATTGAAAGGAGCATCAATATCATCCCCATCTGTGGATCCTCCCTCTAATCAATATAATCTCATTGATCAATTGCAGAAAATACCGGCACAAATATCCATCTTGGAAATTTTAAAGATTTCCCCATCACACAAAGAGGTTCTTGAACAAGCTCTTGTATCAACTACGGTACCTAACAATTTGGGTGTATGTCAATTCCAAGCTATGGTGGGACATCTATCTGCACCTCATTGCCTTTCATTTTCCAAACATGATGATGTATCACTCACCCATCCACATAATTCCACCCTTCACATTGAAGTCCTCATCCATAAACACCGTGTAAAGCGTGTCCTGATAGATGGAGGGGCTGGTTTAAATATTTGTACCTTAAAGCTAATTCATGCACTAGGATACTCAAATGAAGCCATTGATACAAGACGAAAAATCACAATCAAAGCATATGATGAAGAAGAAAGGTCCTCTAAAGGGTTGATCATATTACCTATTCAAGTGGGACCTATTGTCCAAAAAGTGGTTTGCCAGGTCTTAGATAGGGAACTGACATACAACATACTATTAGGACGCCCTTGGATCCATGATATGCAAGCAGTGCCTTCCACCTATCATCAATGCCTGAAATTTCCCATCAATGGACAGGAGGTAACAATCACAGCAGACTATAATGACACTCAAGCTTGTCATACATTGAAAACATCTCAGGATACATTGATACCTCACAATAGAGAAGTTAGCACATCAGATGGTGAGCAACAGCAAAGCTTCATATCCAAGTGGCTTCCAAAACAACAAAAATCACAAGAGATAAGGGTAGCACAATCTAACCCTTCAAATGTTGAAGAACAATTGGCTCCACTCTCACATCAATTCACCAAGGAAGTACATATAAGTGACGAAGGAATAAGTGAATATGGTGTTGGACACTCATTTCATCTATCACAAATGTTACCCTCCTTACAAACGTATGGACAACCATCCACAATCACCCAAAATTCAGAACAATCTACAACAGTATTAGATGGCAGATTTGTAAAAGCTGGGAACTTAGAAGAAGAATCAGAAGATAAGGCCCTACTAAATTGGCTTTATAGGGATGAGGAAGCTTCCACTTCCACAAGTAATATCATAGAGACAAATTAGTATGGAAAGGGAAAAACTATTCTGGAGAAGATGGGATATTCAGGACAGGGACCTCTTGGGTTAAGGAAACAAGGCATAACAGAACCAATCTAGCCACTCACACTCCAACATAAGGATAAAACTGGACTAGGATATGCAGCAGAACAAGGATCTCTTGACCGAGGGAAACAAAGTGTAACAGAACCAATTCAAGTTCTCACAATTCAGAAAAATGGCAAAACTGGATACACAGGAGAAGCAAGAGCAGAACTCACCAATAAAACTGTGGAGCGTATTCTTCAAATAAGAGATAATTCTGAAACAGATTCAAATGAATATGAGTGGGACAATTTATTAGATGTTTCCTATGAAGATATTCAGATTGATGTTATCAAAAGGTATACCCCCAAACGTGAGGAGGGTCAAAGCTCGAGTTTTAATCCTATTGTATTTGAAACACAAAATTTTGATGACTCAAGTGAAGATGAACAGACATCGATTGAGATAAATGATGTGGAATAAAATACCTTCGTAGGCCTCGACATTACCATTAACAACCTGGACGACATTTATGTTCGAGTTTTCACAATCGCTGACCTCGACCCATCTAATGATTCATTGCCTTTACTGCATCCCGAGCTTATCAAATGGGAACCCCAACACCCCATCAATCTCCCTGTTTTTGACAATGACTCTGCTATTATTAACTACCTTTGTTGTGAGGAAAGTGATACTTGTTCTACCAATGCTTCTTTTAACGATACTTTTAGGTAGGAGGATGCCAAGCCTTTCAGTTGCAAAAATATGGAAATAAAAAATGGATCTAATGGTGAAAGCCAATCTATGGCAGTATTTGATCCTAAAATAGTAAAAACAAAGAACGCATCCAATGGTGAAAACCTCATTGAGGCACCAAAGGATGAAAGGCTTGACATCCTCCCACAACATTACCATGAAAGATTATCAGTGTTGATAGAACCCACATAGTCTATTGATATTGGCACAACAGAGAAAGCAAGAATACTCCACCTGGCAGCATCCCTGACAGATACAGAAAAACCAGATTTTATCAAATTCTTTGAAGAACGATGCATCAATTTTGCTTGGTCATACTCTGACATGCCAGGCTTAGACACAAATCTCATTATGCATCACCTATCCTTACCAGCTGGCACTAAACCAGTAAAATAGAAACTGAGAAAGATGCATCCACATGTTGCATTATTGGTAAAAAATGATTTGAAGAAACTACTAGATGCTGCATTTATCAGATCTATTGATTATGCTGAATGGATATCCAACATTGTACCTGTTTCAAAACCGGATAACACTATCAGAATATGTACTGATTTCCGGGATTTAAATAAAGCATGTCCAAAGGATGATTTTCCTTTGCCAAACATAGACATAATTGTAGATTTAACAGCTGGCCATCAAATGCTATCACTCATGGATGGATTTTCAGGATACAATCAAATCAAAATAGCTCCTGAAGACCAAGAAAAGACAGCATTTACATGTCCATGGGGCACCTTTTGCTGGAACGTCATGCCTTTCGGGTTAAAGAATGCAAGAGCTGCATACCAGCAAGCTATGACAACAATCTTCCATGACATGATACACACCTTCATGGAGGACTATGTGGACGACATCTTAGCCAAATCTTACACCAGAGAAGGACATCTTGAGATACTAGGAAAAATATTTGACAGATTGGAGAAATTTAAAGTCAGATTAAATCCCAAGAAATGTGCCTTTGGAGTAACATCAGCAAAACTCCTTGGATACATAGTTTCTACAAAAGGAATTGAAGTAGATCCAGCAAAAGTTAAAGCCATTATGGAAATGCCACCTCCTAAGAATATCAGCACATTGAGATCTCTACAAGGCCGACTACAGTCCATCAGAAGATTCATCTCTCAACTAGCAGATCGGTGTCATCCATTCAACCATCTTTTGCATAAAAATGTGTCTTTTAAATGGGATGAATAGTGTGAGAGTACTTTTAATCAAATCAAGCATTATTTGATGACACCACCAATCTTGGTGCCACCCAGTGAAGACAAGCCATTATTGCTATATATTGCAACAACAAATATCTCTTTAGGAGCCTTGTTGGCACAAGAGGATAGAGAAGGGAAGGAACAGGCAATATACTATATCAGCAGGACACTCAATGGACATGAAGTAAACTACACCTTCATTGAAAAATCATGCTTAGCAGTAGTATTCACAACACAAAAATTGCGACACTATATGCTCACTCACACTGTCAAGCTTGTTGCAAAAATTGATCCCCTCAAATATTTACTAAGCAAAGCAGCTTTAACAGGAAGGTTGGCAAAGTGGGTCATGCTCCTCAGTGAGTTTGACAATCAGTATGTTGAAAGGCGAGCTATCAAAGGACAAGTCATCGCCGACCAATTAGCAGAAGCTCCATTATCAGACTATCATCCTATGACCATGGAATTTCCTGATGCAGATATCCTCAATATTACAACACAACCATGGCAACTCTACTTCGATGGATCCTATACAAAACATGGATCAGGGGCAAGAATTTTATTTGTCACACCTCTTGGGCACACAATTCCACGATCTTACAGGCTTACCTTCCGTTGCACTAACAATGTGGCAGAGTATGAAGCTTTGATCCTTGGAATTAAAGTGGCTATTGACTGGAAAATCACAGAACTACAGGTATATGGAGACTCTCAGTTAATCATCTATCAAGTCAACAATGATTACCAAACCAAGGATGACACACTAATTTTATACAAAAGACTGGTAGATGATCTAAAGAAATACTTCATAGATATCAAATTTGAGCAGATACCAAGATCAGATAATAAAGTAGCAGATGCCATGGCCACAATAGCATCTCTTCTACAAATTCCTGAAACACAAGATCGTTATCGATTTATTGTGGAACAAGTGTCAAACCCTGCATACGCAAATCCAAAATCCCAAACCATAATCCTTTTGGATAGTACTCCATCTTCCATTTATGGAGACATTTATACTTATCTAAAAGATAATATCTTACCCCCAGATCTTTCTCGCAACCAAAAGCGCAACTTCATACGCCAATCCGCAAAACATACCATTATTGCTGACACCCTTTACCATCGAGGCCTAGATGGTACTCTTTTACGTTGTTTAGAACATAACGAATCTGCTTCTGCTTTACATGAGGTCCATGAAGGAATTTGTGGTACACATTCAAGTGGATTATCTTTAGCCAAGAAACTCCTTCATTTAGGGTATTACTGGCCACACATGGAGCAAGAATCTTACCAGTTTGTTAAGAGATGCCAGAAATGTCAAATTCATGGCAACCTTATACATGCACCAGCACAGGAGCTCCATCCATTTGCAACTACATGGCCTTTCTGTCAGTGGGGATTGGACTTGGTAAGGAAAATAAACCCATCTTCATCTAATGGACACAAGTTCATTATCATAGCAACAAAATATTTTACAAAATGGGTGGAGGCGGTTCCCTTAACCACAATCACTGGGAAGAAAATATCATCTTTCATACTAAATTATCTCATTTGTAGATATGGGATAGCCCAGTCAATCATCACAGATAATGGCAGGCCTTTTAAGAACCAAGATGTCCAAGAGCTGTGTGAAAAGTTCCACATTCAACATCGCTTTTCAACCCTGTATTACCCTCAAGGTAATGGACAGGCTAAAGCTTCAAACAAAACAATCCTCAAGATTCTCAAGAAGACTGTAAATGAGGTAGGGCGTGATTGGCATGTTTAGCTTAACCCTGCTCTTTGGGCTTATAGGACTAGCATCAGAACACCAACATGAGCTACACCATATGCTCTTGTCTATGGATCAGAGGCAATATTACCTATCGAGGTAGAAATTCCATCCCTTCGAGTTTCACTAAAGGGACTCATTTCAGATGAAGATTATAGGATCTCTAGACTTCAAGAATTAGAGCTACTTGATGAACGTCGACAAGTTGTCAATCATTTGACAACCTATCAACAAAGGATGTCTAGGAACTATAATCAGAGGGCTAAGCCTAGAGTCTTCCAGATCGAAGACTTGGTCCTACGGGAAAACCTTAGAAATCAAGTAGACAGAGAAATGAAGGGCAAGTTTGAAACTAACTAGATAGGGCCTTATGTCATCATACCAGTCTATGGATCAGGAGCATACCAGTTGTCTACACCAGAAGGAGACATGTTGGAGGAACCCATGAATAGCATTCATCTCAGGCGATTCTACAATTGAGGAAACCTAGTACACGGTCAATAAATTTGTCTTGATGAAAACCTGGCAAACAAGCGTCATGATGACAGAAATATATATATATATATATATATATACAAAAGAAAAAGAAAAAGGACACAATAAAAACAAGTGATGAAAACCTGGCAAACAGGCGCTACTTGTGATTTTTACCAACTCTTCCATCTATTAGGTACAGTTTTGTTACGACTGTTTCCTTTCAAATCATTTCCATCTATCATTTGAAATAATCACTATCATCATCCATGTCATAGCAAGGATATCATGTTCTACCCTGGCTTGGGGGCAACATCCTAGTGTTATTTGGTACAATGGACTTTCAGCTTAAATGAAAAGGCAGTCAAACATGACAACACTAAGTGACGATACTTGAAAAAATCCAAAAACATCAGAAAATCCATCAAAATCCAAAAACATCAGAAAATCCATCAAAATCCAAAAACATCAGAAAATCCATCAAAATCCAAAAACATCAGAAAATCCATCAAAATCCAAAAACATCATAAAATCCATCAAAATCCAAAAACATTCAGAAAATCAAAAACGCGAAAATAGAGTCTACATCAGTCAGAAAATGGAGTCTGTGTCAGTTGAACTACGTGGTCTCTACGTGTCTAACGTAGGCAAGACTAATCTTTGATCAGTCCCCGAGACCCCTAGGATAGGTCTTTAGGTTACATCATTTGGTCAAACGTCTGGGAATATCATGCAAACGTCATCACACATATTTCAACACTGATGATCTAATCTGAATAATGATTTGAAAATACATTAAGTAGAATTTGAATTGTTGTGCTTTTTATTTTATCATTTGCTTATCATTTCTTTAGAGCTACTCGATGATGTATTGAACTAGAGAATCAAGGAAGGAGAATGATACCTTTTCTTTGTTTGTTGTTTGAGAGTTAGTCATTATTATTTTGTGAATTGTCGCGGGAAGTGCTCTACCAAGTATCATGGATGACATTCCAAATTCACTTAAGAAAATGATTAATTCTTGTCTGTTTACGCAAGAAATGCTCAGGTCATCATTGGTCTATCTTATACCATGATGCTTGTGTTTGCTTGCAAATATCAAAAATCATGAAAGAAATACTCAGGTCATCATTGGTCTATCTCATATCATTGATGCTTGTATGCGCTTTCAACATTTTAAAGGCTCAGTGATGATACCAAGCAAAATAAAAAGATTGTTGAAATGACACTTAGGTTTGCATTAATAAAATAGGTTTTGCATGGTAAACATAGATTACATTCATAATAATGCATTTGCAGAGTATTGGTTGCACAAGTTACAAGGGTTCATTTGCAAAGAATGTTATCTTTTCTTATTACAGATTGAGTATACTTGACACATACAATTTTCGAAATGGCATGCATATAAAATCATTTCTTCATCTCATCATAAATTTCACAATAAACATTTCATTTTGTGACATCATATACACGTTATGTTACATCATGCATTTACGTCTCATCACATCGTCATTATCATATAGTTGCAAAATCATCATTCATTGCATACATATAGAGGACATCATATATCATTACATTACATTTTCATCATACATTACATTTTATCCATTATCATTTCATTTACACCTCATTTATCTATTATACATTACACATTTTATCCATTATCATTTCATTTACACCTCATTTATCTATTATACATTACATTTTCATCATACATCATTACATTTTCATCATACATCATTACATTTATCTATTATACATTACATTTTCATCATACATTGCATTTCATCCGTATATCATTCATTTACATTTAGATACATCATACATTGCATTTTATTCGTATATCATTCATTTACATTTAGATACATCATACATTGCCTTTCATTCGTATATCATACATTACATCACATTTTATCTATCATACATTTGCATCTCATTAAGAAAAGAAATACATCATCAATATCATATCACATCATTATTTATGCATCCATACAAACTAGTAAAATAAATCATCATAAAAACATAGAAATTAAAATGCATCCATCACATCAATCATGTAGAACACATCATAAGATCAATGCATCCATCACATAAATCATGTAAAACATATCATGGATCAATCGAACCGCTGCACATATATATCTCATCAAGTGTCAAGTATACAATGAAGTCTGAAAAGGATGAAAATAACATCATGTCAAAAATGGTTGTATATATCTCTCAAAAAGGTATACAAAAGATCTCAAGTGGTGCTCCCACTAGAAGGAGCAGGCCTCACGCCAGTATCAGTACCACCACCAGATGTCCCAAGATCTCTCGGATCTCTCGGAAGAGGCTGTGTCACACCTCTGCTCACTGTCCTCGAACGGGTCCTCTCTGAGCGGGATTGGGCATAACTGACTCTCTGCTCTCGGGGGCAAAGCTCATGGTAATGGCTCCTATAAAACTCAATCTCAACACCTACTCACATGGCCTCTCGCATGTAATCTGCCACAGAGGTCCCATCTGCCACTCTCTGCAATCTCTCTACAGTAGCCTGTGTTGTCTCTGTTGCCCGTCTGATAGTGTCTCGCTCTGCAGTCAAGGCTGTGATCTGTGCCTGGGCAGTGGTCAACTATGCTCGTACACCTGCTAGCTGAGCCTGTACGGTTGTTGCTGCCTGTAGAGCCCCATCTCTCTCACCAATCAGAGAGGTAATCTATGTCTGTGTAGTAGCTAGCTGTGCCTGCATCTGAGCCTGTGTCTGTGCTAGTAATCCCTGCACTTGTGCTAGCTGTCCCTGTAAGGTTTGAACCTGCACCTGTAAACCTGCAACCTCTGATCGATCTACCAACGAGGAAGCAACAGCCTGCCTCTTATGAGGCGCACTAGAAGATGGCTCTGAAGTACCCGCTACGCTCGGTCTCCCCCCATCTCCGCCATCATCATCACTGCTACCGTCACTGCTATCCCCGCTGCTCTCATCACTGTCAGTCTCTGAGCTACTCTCCACATCCACATCTACATCCTCCTCTCTCCCCCGTCGCTGACCAACTTGACCACCCACTGCTGCTGGTGCTGGTGCTGGTGCTGGTGCTGGTACTGGCTCATCCAGAATAGTAATACGTGGAGGAGGGTGTAGAGCCAGAAACTTTCCATACTCAGGAGTAACAGGTGCCTCGACAATATCCCGTCGCATATCCCATGTTGATGGCTGTAAAGCACGATAACCCTCAACAAGTGCCCCATAAGGCAAACTGGGACCCCAATCACTGACATCTATCTGATGTCGTCCATAATGCGCTACTCCATGTGGCATACATTGCACAATACCATACTTCCTGTAGACATGATGAAACAGGAATCGCTCCAAAATCCTAGGGCTCTTCCCGATCAAGTACATCGAATCGGCCAAGAACCCCAACTCAATATCATCATCATCCCAGTCATCACAGTCTAAATACGGACGCCAGGTCACCGTCTCCACATCATCGATAATCCGCCTCCAATAATCTAGCTTACCCATCATATGCTGGGTAGGCCTGCCTCTGTAACGAAACACATAGGGTCTCGTCGCTGGTCTCGCTAACACCGGCACGGGATGTGTAACGGCAATATGCTCCCATGCCCATACCTGGAGAAGGGTAGCTCCCGCTGATAAACTGCTGCCGCTGAGGTACATGATCCAATGCAAATCATGATAGAGCTGAGTAAGCATGCACATGCCCCAAGCGTATCTCGTCCTATGCACTACCATGCCCTCTAAAACTCGACCCCATCCGAGAGATAGACCCTTTGACCTCTTATCAGGACAAAGAAATCCACCAATAAAGCCGGCCAAAACTGAAGGAAGTGGGGCATATGACTCATAAATATCTATCCATGGAACCCACTCTCCTGCAACATGGGGATCCTGAAAGGCTCTCCGCATAGCCTCTACCCCACCAACCTCCTCTGAATCATGCACTACAATCTCTCCAACAAAAGGAATGCAAAGAATACGCCATACATCCTCTAGTGTCACAGTCATCTTGCCAATAGGTAAGTGGAAGGTGTTGTGGTCACTATGCCACTGCTCCGCTAAGGCTGTCAACAGACCCCTATTAAGTCTAATATGGGGCATATCCAGTAATGTCGCTAAACCGCAAGTGGTAATATGCTGTCTCTCATCAGGTGAAAGTCGCGGTATCATATCAAAAGGCCAAGGGAACTACTCTCGCACCTGGATAACATCTAAATGCTCCTGTTATCATACAAATAGAACATTTTAATCAAAATATCAAACATCAGGAGATCATCAAATTTTCAAAAATTGTGCTTTACCTATCAAACGATCAATTTATCAAGAAGGAACCTTCATCTATCAATCAGGTTCATTCCTTCAGACATTCTAAATTATTCCTCACCTATCATGAGGGTAATTATTATCAAATCAATGCATCTCGCTCATCATGAGATCGTTTACCATTTATGGAATCAACAACAAATCGACGAAATAAAAAAATCAAAGTGCACAATTTTTCATCAATCTATACCTCCAAGCGCTACATAATCAACCTAAAGTGCTAAAAATTCTGGTGCGCTACAAAATGGACCCAACGCGCTAAAACTTATGACGCGCTACAAAAACTTCTAACGCGCTACCCTAATCCACGAACGCGCTGCAAAACTTGATTGGCGTGCTAAAACTATGGCGCGCTACAACAGATCAGCGACGTGCTAAACCATGTATGCCACACGCTAAATAGATAAAAAAATGTGCAAAAAGACATGAAAAGTATGGGCACGAATTACGAGGAGAATTTGGGGTACATACCAGAGGTCCATAGTCGGCCGGACGCTGGTGACGTCGCACATGCTCGAGTCGGTGGGTGTGGAAAGGGATCGGCATCCTGAAGCTCTAGCACTCTGAGGGTCTCTATCACAAGATTGTCAAAGTCAAATGCACAAATGACTTTTGAAAATGACCTTTTGAGCATTTATAGGTTATTTTTGTGGGATTTTCAGGGGATTTATTTATTTTTCCCTCTGAGGAATTAATTCTTATCTATCACAGGGGCATTTTTGGACAATTCTGTTGGGAGATAAATTGTTTCTTCACCAATACATCATCAAATCATCATAAAAATTCAAATTTTTTGAAAAAATCATTAAAATCCAAAATTTATCAATTTATCTCCTGTGGGGGCATATATCGCTATCATTCCAAAATCCAACACCTGGGGCAAATCAGGGGCATATTTTAAACTTTTCGTCAATACTGGCAGCTGAGGCAAAATCATTCTTTGAAGCAATGTGTAAACCCATCACTTCAAAGAGGGGCAAAATGTAGACACCTAAAAATGGTCTAGAGAATATAATTAATTAAGTACGACTTATTTGATTAATTAATCTTAAATTCATCTACTTAGTAAATAAATAGAAATATTTATTTATATTAAGTTCATTATCAATTCTTCTACTTTATCATATTATTTCTCTCTTAATTAAATAAACAAAATTAAAAACTTTGTTTTATTTAATTAATTATCATTTTTATCATATTATTTTCTCTATTAATTAAATAAAAAAAATTAAATACTTTTTTTTATTTAATTATTATCATTAATATTTCTTCTATACTTTATCTATTAATTTTATCTTAAAGTAAATACACAGCTTCAATAATTTGTGTTATTTAATTACCTCATCACATTTCTTAATTAAATAAAGATATTTTAAGAATCTTTTATTTAATTATCATTTTCCTTTTATTTTAATTTAATAAACAAACCCTATAGTTGATTTATTAAATTATTTATTCCTCTTTTGCTAAAATTAAATAAATTAAAAATATTTAATTTTATGCATAAATCATTTACACTATTCACTCACCAATAAAATTAGATTTTTAAAATCTAATTAATGCAACTTCCATTCACGGGAAGAGCTTCAGGGACAAACTTGCAGGAAGTCCTCTCAATCTTCTTCCATCAATCCTCCCTCTCTTCTTGCCTGGTGTTTTCGTGGGGAGGAACAATCCTCCATGATCAGCTCCATCTTCTCATCCCATGCCATTCAATTCTCCAGATTGAATCACAACCCCTTATCCTGTATCCCTGTGCAAATGTGCTGCCGTGAAAGCTATAAATACAGCTCTTTGGCTACAGGAAATGGATCCTAACTTGTGCAATCTTACTTTGCAGGTTTTCCAAGCATCTACAGATTCAAGCAATCAAGCATCAAGCATTCATCCAGCATCCATCAAGCAGCAATCAAGCATCCAGCATTTGCAGTCATGGCTGCCATTACAATAGATTTGCATATTTAATCACATAGGAAATAGAATTAGTTCATTTCTCATTCTCTAAATGTCATTTCAATAGTTTAATTAGCTTCTAAATCTGAGAGCAAAGTAAATTAGAGAGATCCTTTAGAGTTAGAGAGCAATAGGATAAATTTCTGAAGATTTCTAGTTTAAATTAGTTTAATTTCTTCAAATCTTAGATGCAATGTCCTATTTAGAAGTGTAGAAGCATGTTTAGATTGTTTATCCCATTCTTCCACTTACAATCCTATCTACATTTTCTTTACTAGATCCCACAACATGACCACCACCCACAACTCTTTCCTTTTCCTACTTCTACAACCCCATGTTAGCACCCAATGAAGCCTCACCATAGATACCGCTAGCCAGGGAGAGAGGGAAACCCTTCTTCAGGAGTAAGCCAATAGACAACACCTTCCCTTTTTGGCTCCCCTCTATAGGCTTCTGCACATATCTAGTCACTAGAGGAGGAGAGGAAGCTTCCCCATAAAGTTTTATTTTTTCCTTACCCCCCTTAGAAAGAACATTCTCCATCACCTCATCACTGCATGTCGTATAGCCTGCCTTATCATCTAACTTCCTTTTCCCAGTCTTACCCAGAACAAGGGAACTGAGGCCCTCCTCAAAAGTGGCATACGAATTCAGGACATAATCAACATCATCATCCCTATCAGACTCAGAATCTTCATTCAAAATAAGCCTCCTCTTCTTATGCTTCTTACTAACCCTTTCCTCTCCCGAGTTCATCTCATAACCCTCCCTAGGTTTAGCAGTATTTCCTTCGGAGACACTAAATTTTTTTGCACCTCATGAGCTTTGACATGTTCATATATTAGGAGAATTAACCTTGCATACAAGACAAGGTTTTTGGGGTTTTTCCTATGATCTTTATTCCCTAAGTCAAGTGACATCAACAAATAGTAGGGAAAGGACACCCTTTTCTTATGCCAAAAATGGTTAAGCAAAAGGAAATGGTAAGTGTTAATCATCGTATACATGTCTTCCAAGGTTACATACCTCATAATTTCTTCAAAAACACTTTAAAGGAATTGTTAAACACCATATTGTGAGTAATTAATTTAAAGTAGAAATGATATATGACAATTGGTAAGAGGGTCATGAGAACTTATTTGAAAATACCTATGCAAAACATATGTTTCTAAATAAAACTATGTCATGAAAAATGAAGGTGCCCCCACATGCAATCTCAAACACATAAGATCCATCCATGAATTTGGGTTCAATGCATGTCTTTGCTACAGTTATATAATCAAGCTTGGGACCCTCATCATTAACCAAATACCTCATGGGACAATGAACACAAAGGAGGAATGACATATAGAGAGATAGAAGACAAACAAGCCCTTTGGGTCAACATGGAATAGACCTAAATATCTCAACACTTTGCATTATCCCCAAAAGGAAAAAATGAGAAAAAGG
>VDFB02203307.1:0-20073 GCA_007258455.2 Sequoia sempervirens
AGGTTTTGGACAACTCTTCAATCAGCTTTGGGGACACAATTAAATTTCAGTACAACATATCACCCTGAAACAGATGGCCAAACTGAAAGGACAAATCAAATTGTGGAAGACCTTCTACGTATGTACTGTATGGACCAACAATCTAAGTGGGAAGAATATCTTCCACTAGTAGAGTTTGCATACAATAACTCTTTTCAAGTCTCCCTAGGGATGGCTCCATTTGAAGCTCTATATGGAAGAGCTTGTTGCACACCTTTGAGTTGGGATAATCTTGAGGATAGAGTGGTAATTGGACCAGATATGTTGAAGGAAATGGAAAATCAAATCAGGTCAATTAGACAGAGGTTAAGGGAAGCAACAGACAGACAAAAGAGTTATGCGGATAGGAAAAGAACACAAAGGGAATTCACAGTAGGTGAAAAAGTTTTCTTAAGGGTCAGGCCATATAAAATCTCTATAAGTTTTGGTAAGAAGGCAAAGTTGGCACCCCGTTATGTGGGACCCTTTGAAATCATAGAAAGGATAAACCCGGTTGCCTACAAATTGGCCCTACCTCCCCAACTGAGTTGTATCCATGATGTTTTCCATATATCTCTTCTTAAGAAGTATGTACCTAATGAGAAACATGTTTTGAATTGGAATACATTATAGGTCCAAGATCCCGGGAAAATAACAATAGAGCCATATCGAATCTTGGAGAGGCGCCAGTACCAATTGCGCAATAGGATGGTTGATCAAAGCAAAGTACAGTGGGATCAATATGATGAGGACAATGCTACTTGGGAAGATACAATTGATTTACAACAATCATTTCCCTTCTTGTTTTAAGCACTATTTAGATGCTATATTTCTTTTTTGTTTCAAAGTAATATCTCTTTACTATATCAAACATATTAAATATATATGCATCGGGAGGGAGGATGTCATGACTCCTCTCTTCCCAACTACATATTTTGATAGACTTTAATGCTAAAGGTAAATGCATGTTCACATTTGATATTCATGAAATGATGTTTATCTCCACATTTCCTAAAAGTCTACCAGTTGGATCTAGCCATTTATTATTGACAGGAAATAAATCTAATTAAGATCTTGAATGGAAATCAAATTTATTCACCAACAAATGGATTAAATGCGCAGACATGAAAATTGATTTTCTGTCAGTGCAGACCAACCGACAAAGTTGCACCTACAGCCACCCAACTCTGACTTCAGTCACCTCGCATATTATTCACATGGAACTCTATTTCAGCTGCCCTCAATAAATAGCAGAGCTAATTTGAGAACTACAGTGGAAAAGAATTTAATACATTTCTATCTATAAATTGAACATGCAGGCATGCGTTTGAGGTAACTCTCCAATTCTATGTTATGCTTTTTAGATTGTTTGTTTTTTTTCCTGCCTTTGAAACAGATCAATGAGTAGGAATTTAGCATTTGAAGGTTGCATTTTACGTGGAATTACTTGGCAGAGCTCCAGAAGAGTTTGTTTTGCAGATCTGTGTGGAAGGCCATCGTGGTGACTTGGGTACTCCCTTTGCCATCAAACATCTTATAGTTACTCCAAGAATTAGTGCAGCAGGTAGATTCACACCCTCTTCTGAAATGATCATGCTTATATCTAGTTTTGGTGGCGGTTACTCATTTTATTACATTAAGCATTCCATGAAAATAAAATTAGATTGTGAATTCATACTGTTTTCAAATGTGTAGTTTCAGATTTAGTAATAAATCTATGTGCAAATCGGGAAAGGACAGAACCATAGTAGTTGATATTTATGTAGATAAAGCAATGTTTTTAAATCTAAATCTGTAAGTTCTAGGTCAGTCCATAAGTGAAAACCAGTAGCTTCCCATTAATCATTATCTCAACCGAGTTCTTCATAAGCATAAGCCAGCGTATCAAATTAGAGGTACAAGTCATACGTCTGAGGAAACAAATACCTTGCATAGTTTCACCTAAATCTCAGTTTTAAGAGTGAAGTTAGGCGCAGGTTACATCTCTTCCCTCTGCTCTTTTGTTTTCACCGTGAGCCATCAAGTAATAATAGGGAGAATGAAATTTTTCTTAGGATTGGAGTACCGCAGTAAAAGATTATCTTGATGCAGCTAACTAATATATGTTAATGTTAATAATTTATAACATTTGGGACTTATAGATTCTGGATATATATATATATATATATATATATATATATATATTATTTTGGGAAGATTTAATTGATTGATTGTAAATATAATAAGATATTGTGATTTATGTTTCTGGCATTTAATATCTATCACCAAATTAGTATTTTAAGAAAAAAAAAATAAAATAAAAAAATCATTCTAATACAAACACATGCAATCGTTACTTTTGTTTTCGGTGAACGGTAAATAGGTTTTTATTTCTTACTCCTTATACCTCTCCTTATTACTAGGCATGTTGCTATGGCTGTCTCGGTTCATACGTATATCCTTGTATAAAAATCTCTTATGTTACAGAATGGACATCCTATTTAGAATGGTGAGTAATGAAACTTCAAGTTAAAATCATCTCCCCCATGATTTCCTAAATTTAAGGCTAATAAAATGCACATTCTTCTTTAAAGCCTAAAATACTTGGGGTAAAGTAATATCTCATGAATCTTTCCTCAAAAATAGAAAGAAAGAAGAGTACGTGTTCTTTTTAATAAAGAAAAGAAGGTAGTTAACATTTTAACTTTTAAAAAAAAACTTTTCAAATTAATACTCTCTTAAATGTGAAAATTTATAAGTTTAAAATATATTTTTATGTGAAGATAGTTAGGAAAGAAGGTTAGTTAATATTTTAACCTTTTTAGATGAATTGTTCTTCAAATACTCCTTTTAAGTAAATATTTATAAGTTTAAATATTTATGTGAAGATACTTTCTTTTATTTATAATATTTAGAAAAATGTAATTGATAATTAGTGTAGTTAGGCTGAAAATTTCCAATATAATCAATCCATAGATATCATCCAATACCATGAAATAATATTGATAAAATTCTTTTGACTTTAGTTAATCAAACTCTAGAACTTATAAAATAAAATAAAATAAATTAATCAATTAATATTGCTCCTTGGTCAACTATATCAAAGCATACAAATTCTTTTTTATTCCTAGTAAATCTTCTCCTAACACATGTTTGGTCTAGGCTCTTCAATTGCAAATATAGAGAATGTGAAGCCTCTTCTTACCTAGAAGTAATCTTCTATAAGAGATAGACAAGGTAGGAACTTCGAATAGCCCTAGTTAAGTGTTGGATAAATATTTTATTTCATAGTCATTGTAATTTTAACTTCCTAATGCTACATAAACTATCTAGACAATATAGATATAATTTTGAAAGGATAGGATAATAAGCCTCACAACAATGCCGAAAATATTTAACCCTAGGGATTCTTGCATAAATTTGGCAAGGGAGGTACAAACAATATGTGTTATGAAATTCCCCAAAATAGTGCAAGCATTTAAGTACGCCACTTACTTACATTGCAAGAGATTTATTTTATGAGTGGATATGGATTAGTTACTGAATGAATGGTTGAATAGTTCTTTTTTTAATCTATGGCACTTATTATAAATTCTTGACCACTGCTTGTTGAGTTATTTAATCATCATGGGTTATTATTATTTTTCCTAATGAATGTTGTAAAAGTTACCATGCCTTACGAGCTTTCCTTTCCTTATTAAGATTTAAGTATGTTAGATATAGATTTGAAACTAATCAAAGAAGGAAAAACAAAACCAACAGCATTCGGTATTAACGATGCCTCTAGATCACATTTACGGGTAAAGCCATCACGCTTGAGCTACTGCATCTATAGCCTAACACAGCTGCAACAACGATGTTTGTGGCATAGTCCCTCTAAATCGCCGGGGAGAAATAAGGAACATTGGTTGATTAAATCCAAGGGGAGGGAAATCCCCTTTGGAATGATAATCTAATAAGATTATAATGAAATGAATCAAATCTGCTAGTGACGACCTAGAAAAACCCAAGTAGGAATTTCTATGGTGCAATGCAACTCGGTTTTGAAGACATATTGTCTGAATGGATCAAGGGTGACGAATATTAATAGGAAATAGGTTAGATGAATATTATTAGGTAAACAAACAATGGTCAAATTGACCATTTGTTATTTTTGCTTCCCTTCGTGGGTGGCAACCGCAGAGGAACTATCTGGGGAAACGAGAACCCTAGAAAGGGTTGCATACCCACCCTTTTATAACAGTTCGCATAAACATTGTCTAGAAAATAGAACTACATATTTTACGCCTTGATCCCGTTTGGAAGCAGGGTATGTAGGCAGTCTGGGAAACGAAGGATGCTCCCAGTACTCAGGCGTTCGGGAATGGGGTTTAGGGTTGGAGAGATCCCATAACTAGTTATAAGTGATAATCAACTAAAATACATACAACTATACTCGGAAGAATCCCGTATGGATTGCTTGATTCCCTGGGGCCTTTAGGCTAAATTCTGAGGTGGGTTTCAAGTTTTAGAATTACTATTTACATACCCCTGAGGACGACGACCTTGGTACACTTTCAATAGAAAGTGTGGTCATCAGGGAAGCGACTCAGGATCCGGATGATCCCAATGAGTCCAAGACTCTGGCCAGAGCACATACCTATCATATGATAGATGCCTGCCTCGTTTAGGTGGATGCCTATTCTGATTATATGAATAGATGTATTCCTATTCCATATGAATAGATGAAGTGAATTCTTGTTCCGTATGAACAAATGATATATTTGTCCAGTATGGATAGAAGTTCTCGAGTGTACTTGTGAATGAATACTTGAAAAAAAAATATAGTGGTATTTTGATTAAAATTAATTTGGTCTTTACATAATGTATATACAATTATATATATATAAATATATAAATATTATTTAAATATATATTTTTAAAAAATAATTTAAATCCCAAATCATTAAATATATTCCAATTATTTAAAATATATAATATATATTAAATAATAAAAAAAAAGAATTTATTATAGTCAATCCCCACATAAAGCATGGGACACAGGGTCCAACCCTGCCCTACTATGGATGGTTGCTACGTAGCCCTCCCCACAGGGTGTGCGCTGTGGTAGGCAGCGCAACTGCCTGTGAAGGTAGCGGCCCTGCCTCCATAGTCGCCTCCCTATGGGGGCGGCTGTGGGGCAGACCCCCCCCAACACCCAAACATTTAACATTAATTTTTTTTAACAAAAAAAATTCCCCAGATTCATCAATTTTGTCGTACGGTGAATTTCAAATCAATTTTTTTTTTATAGGAGAAGAATTTCCCAAAATTTAAAAGATAAAATGATTTATAATATTAGGTGTGTATATATATATATGTATGTATATATATAATCATCAAGATACACACACACACACACACACACACACACACACACAACAACACACACATATATATATATATTCCAACCAACAGTCCAATTGGACCAAAAAAAAATTTAATAAAGCAAACATGTTTTTGAAGCTTGAAGAAATGAGAACTGAAGTTGAGCTTCCTTTCCAAATCCAATCTTCCAAACCTCTTCCAAAATCTCCACTTCCAGACCAAAAATGCCAAAATTATAGAGCAAAACCTTCCTCTATTTTTACAACCAAAATTTCCAAGATCTTTTCTTTTTCCATCCAATTCCTCAATAAATTCCCTCAACACTTAGTCAAAATTCCCAAATATCTCTCTCAACCACCATATTTATTTCCTCCTTATGCATTTACAAGATATTTTTTCTTTTAAATAATTTAAAACAAAATTTAATTTCCAAATGAATTTAAATCGCTTAATCTATGCACTTTACAAAACAACTTTAATTATTTAATTTATTTAATCACCAGATTTAATTTAATCAATTAATTTATCCATTTAATAAGATAAATTTAATCAATAGATTAAATTACCTTACCAATTGAATTAAATTAAATAACAATTTAATCTAAAATACATAAATTAACATTTACAACCACTTAAACAATAATTTTCACATATAATTCCCACTGATAATAAATTACCAAAACATCAAAGATGACATGAATCAACAACAAACCAAACACAAACTGACGACACACTATGATTGGGGTTGTGGTTTGACAAGGAAAGCCCGCTACTATCTCCCAATCAACAATACCGTTGGGATATGGACACGCTTAGACCTATGAAGCCAGGTGGAGATGATGTCATGTACCTGCAATCTTGCAACCAAAATGAATGTTGTACATGTATAAAAATAACATAACCGTCACACCGTGAAGAGAAATCATGGAATCACAGGCCGCTCGCAAGCGAGTGATGTAATCTCGTCCTCTTCACCAATACAGTCACATCAAGATTGACGAAATTAAAGCATCATTAATCAACAGATGAGTATATTTCAATATTAACAACTATGCTAATCAAAATCATAACATAAAACCGTAAGCATCCACATAATGTATCATCACATCAAAGTATAGCATCATCATCGCTCTAAATCCAACGATCATAAAACAATAACAAATATCTGAGTTTGTCAAAATAAACACACTGTCTAACAACATAGCAAACCAGAGGGGTGCTACATAAATCATGATCTAGGTTGATCAATTTATGGTTTAGGGTGATAGGATGGCTTAAGGGGATCTATGTCTAGTAAGGTCCTAGGACAAACTAGCATTGCTCAAGTGAATAAAATTTGGTGAAGTTGCCTAGGACCTTAATGAAATTTGGTTGCCTTGGGCATCTTCACAAAATTTTATTCACTTAAGCCATGTCATTTTGTACTAGGACCTTACTACATATATCCCCTTAAGCCATACTTTAGGATGTCGTAAGGGGTCCTAATATGACATTTCTTAAGGAGATCAAATAAGTTCTCAAAATTTGGTGAAGTTTGTAGTGTCCCTCCAGTTTAGACATACTGTTTAGTTTGATTCTGTTTGTTAGATGCTTAGTTGATTCTGGATACTATGTTGTTTTGATTTTTGCGGATGATACATTGACATCCTGGTTATTTGGTTATGTTGGTTCGATGATACTGTGATAGTTTCATTCATGATATAGCTTATTGGTTATAATTATTGCTTATGTTATCATGTTGATATGATTGATCTTGCTCGTTTGTGTCGGTGGATAAGACAGTGTAGCATTACTCTTTCGTGAGTACCCTGCTACGCTGCAATTCTTATTCACGGTGTGTTTTCTAACATGAGATTATATATATACATGTTTTAACCTTGATGTTTTCCTGCAGACACAGGTACCGGGTAACAGCTCCACCTGCTTGTCAGGTCTGAGTGTACCCTAATTCATTATAAATATGTTGTCGGAGGTATTGACAGGTCCTTTTAAACCATCGTTCGTTTTTGAACGAGTATCTTTGTGTTACCCCGTGTAGCCCAATTTGTCTTGTCTGTTCAAATATATATTGTTTTATGTTTGCGTATTTAATATCGATTTTATTAAATGTTTATTAATGTTTATGCCAACGTTTGTGATTTAATTTATTAAGTTAAATTAAATATGTTGTTGAATTTATCAGTGAAAGTTAATTCTTTGCAATGTTTTAATTAAAATAATATTATTGCTGTTTTAATTGTGCAAATTGAATTGTGTGAAATAGATATTTTTAAAACAAGATATTTTCGATGAGATAAGAATCTCTGATTGTCAGTTAAAGGTCTGTTATGATATTTTGAAGAATTAGTTGAACTGAATGAGTTATTTACAATGCAAATTGATTTGCCAGTTAAGTTTTGTGATTGAAAGTGAAATGCATGAATGAATATCAAAAAGAGGGATTTTGGGAATTGTGCATACATTCATGGGAAGAATTTTACGACAACAGCTTTTTAGCAAAAATTTCAGTACAGCAATTCAGAAGAGTTTTTCTTTAGGATTTTGTTTTGAAGCGTAATTTTGAAGCTGAGATCATTGCAAATTCTTTATTGAAATCTGGTGATTTGACTTGGGGGTTTGACAAAAGTCTTCAAAGGATTGTTTTTCAGCCAGTTTTTGAGTTTTAACAGGTTCTTTTCTGATTTCAATTTCTTGTATATAATTTCTGGAAATTTATTGTAGAAATTCACTTTACTGTACCTGCACATGCAACAGAATTTCAATTAGAAAAAATAAACAAATAAATAAATAAATAAAAGAAATGAAATTACATTGGATGCAATGTCATATTTTGGTTCTTAAGCTTGATTTGCCTAAACTCCTGCCGTATTTAGAATCTTTCTGCCGTATGAATCAGGCCCAGCCTATAGCTAATTAGAATATTAACCTCTTGTAGACAACTGGTGTCGATAGTTTTGAGGGTTTCCAATCTTGTGATTTATTAAGAGTGATCAGTGTTATTCATTTCATGTGTCAAGATAATAGATGTCATACAAACTACTGTAAAACCGTTTCATATCCTTAAATATTCTGCCATTTTATAATCTATTGAAATCAGAATACCCGTGTACATGTAATGTATTGTTTCTTGAAAAGATTTTAATCAATACAATTCTATATAGCATATTATTTTCCCATGCCCTCATCTTGTTCCACAATTTTATTCTGTTACAGTAGATAAGAGCGCACTCTTTTAATTTTTATAAGTTGTAAATAATGATAATACGTATAAAGAAAAGGCGTGTTTTCTTTCTATTATTCCCTAGGCGGTTGATGGCGGATCTAACATTAGAATTTACCTTAATCTTCATAATCTTTGTACCCAAGGCGAACCTCTGTTATAAACCTATAAATCAGATCATTGAAAAATAAGTATAGGAATTTTCAGAGTTATGTTTAAACTGTGCACAATTATCTTCAACGCCTAATGTTTTTATTCTATACTCTTTGTTGTTATAAGGATTGTGTCGACAGATTTAGGATATGAAAATTAAACCATTTCTACCACTGAAGTCCTCCGTATAGATGCTAAAATATTTAATGAGTATCAAAGATTATTCTTTTCACTAAATTCGGAGTTGGTCTTATCTAATGGATGACAAAATTTATGTATAATATCACTTTAGATACTATTCATCAGGCATCCGTTATAATCCGCTTTCTTGTTCCTTTGAGTTATGAATTCGGTGTATCTTCCATAAGAGGCGTTGAAAACTGTCCATAAGATTCGTAGGATATATAAACAAGAGAGATTTCTTTCCTTTTTATGGCATGGACCTCTTAATAAGGCGCGAGTTTCTGCCATTAGTTTGCTGAGATTCATCTGATGCATCCATTTGAGATACCTGCGCCTAGCCTTAATAGAAATTCCTGTGTTAAACTCCGCGCCCTCCTATTCTTCTCTGTCCATAATATAAACAATAGACTTTTCTACTGCTATGAGAGACCCTTAACTATTGCATGTATCTGTAATTAAACCCTCTCCTGCATTTGTCTCATGCGTTGAAAGCATGGTATCCCTGTTAATATGCAAGTTATGTTAAATATTTAGAAATTGATACTTTGTCTTTACCATTTCTTCCACGCGCTTTAATCTTGCTACTTCAATTTTATGTTGATTCAGTGAATCAAGGGACAGTATTATGATCTCACAAATTATGCATGTTATCAGTTAGTGAAAAGGGGCGTAATGATAGTTATTGAAAACTCTCTCTCTATCTTCAGTTTAAATTCGTCCTTGCTTTAAATAGGAGTGGCAGTTAATTTATTAGTAACTTATGTTAACACTTTTAATAGTGGAAATATATATATATGTGTGTTTGAACATAGTGCTAAGAAAAGAAAAAAAAAAGAAAATCTTTAATTCAGAAAGTCATAAATCTATTAAGTGTAAATTAAGTGAGAGTCTTTGTACGCGAAAAGTACACAAGGCAGTAACTTTAGTTTGAGTTATTTTGTTTCTTTTCCTTTAAGTCTAGGAAAGTGAAAATCACTATAACAAGTTTATTAATCTCTAAACTGTGTTACTCTATTGTAATATTTATTTTATTTGGGGGTATAGCTTTGAATGCTTACTTGTTGAAGTTATGAAACTTTGTGAACTGAAGTATAATTCTCGTTGAAAATGTAATCCTTTATGTATCCGAATTTTACGTTTGGTGGCTACCCCTAGATTGATTTTATGTTGAGTCATGTTATAGAGAGAGTGGCTTGCGTTAGGGGCCGAAATCCTATAGTGATTGTCTGGGTAACCTAACGTAGGTGTGTTAATTAAGTGATAACCTAACTAATATATTAGGGGTTGGGTAGTTCTAAACACTAAATCAGATAATGGTATGCCTCGCCTACTTCTTAACGCTCATTTAGGTTGAGAAAAGGTTGAGAAGGCCTGGAATGGCAAGTCGCCATCTTGTCCTCTTGAAAGATGTAACGACACCGCATTAGTCTGCATGGGGGCTGGGAATCGGTAGAGGCTACTAGGGTAACTCTTGGAGAGGGCCGGTAGTCTAGGAAGATTCACCAGGGTAACCTATCTCGACAATGTGATGACACTCTCTTAGTCTATATCATGATGGTGTTTCCTTTGTTGAGATTTCAATTTAATGTAACTTGATACTGTGATTTTATCTGTTTTGATTTGTAAACGTTATGTCGTATTGTGAATTGTAAACCCCGTAAATGTGATGTTCTATCTGCATTTTTGTGGACCTGTCAGTATCTCCTAGCACAGAGGGAGTGGACCTTTGGGTTCCACGTGGTCGGGAGGAAACCGTGCTACATCTTTATTTGAACTTTCTTGCAGTTGATCCTAAGCTTGCAGCAATTTCCAGTTACTACTTTGTTCGTGACTGTTGATGCGGAGCTTGTTCGTGGAAATTGTATCAGAGGTCAGATGAACACTATATGTTTTGTAAATCATCTCTTATGTAAGAGTGTACTGATTGTACCACCTTTGATGTATGGAGATTCTTTGAAATCTCGCTTTATGTAAAATGGACCATTGGAATATTTGATTGTATGTAGTTTTATAAATTGGATCTTACATGAAATCAAATTTGTACTTTTGTTGAAGATCAATGTGTTGAGTTTAATTATAAAGTTTATGTAACAACGTTTTGGAAACATTATAACACATATGTAAACAAAAAAAAAATCTGTTAACTTTTTTTTTGCTCTTTGTTATAACATAACTAAGTCGAGGCGTTACAGATTGGTATCAGAGCTAACACTGGGTGCTCTGGTTAAATGAGCCCATTAGGTTACTTAGTACGTTAGACTTGGTTGTTGTGTTTTCCATTTGCTTTGTTTGTTGTATAACAAGACTTGTCTTGGTTTGTGTGTAGGATCATGCCTAGGCATCGTGTTAGAGGTCATGGTCGAGGCCGAGGTGGTGGCCGTGGGCCAAACCGCCAGGTTACTCCCCCTCCGAGCCCTCATTAGAGTGATCAAGCAGAACATTTGGGTCCGCAGTTGGAACAGGGTAATGAGGCACAAATTCTGGAACAGTCAGTGGTAGAGGGGTCACAGTTACGCCCTTTACTAAAAGAGTTCTTAGCTTGACTTGGACCTAGACAGGAAGTGGAACAGGAAGTGAATAGAGAACGTGATAGATCTCCGAGGAGAGTTGATGATTCAGTGCAGCAGGATGCCATTATTGTAGGTCACATGCGAGATTTGTTGAGGGCACGCCCTCCTACATTTGATGGATCTGGTGGTGGTTTAGAGGCAGAGACTTGGTTGCTTGATTTGGGATTATGCTTTGCAATGCATCCTTATGGCAGCAATACTCGTGCTCGTTGCGCCATAATGCATCTTAGAGGCTTTGCCTCTACTTGGTGGTGATTGGAGGAGCAGAAGCTCCATCTAGAGATTGGTGCAGTCTCATGGGATATGTTCCTGGAGAGATTTAGAGCATGTTTCCTGTCCGAGCATTGGAGGCAGCGATGTGCGGATGAGTTTCATGATCTTCGTCAGATGGCTATGTCCGTGGAACAGTTTGAGCTCAGGTTTTATGAGCTCAAGCAATATCCAGGGATTGTGGATGATGAGGCAATGTTGGTGCAGCACTTCATCAGGGGCTTAAACGCCCGTATTAGTGGTGGAGTCAGAGTCTTCAAGCCGAAGACTATGGAGGTTGCTGTGGAGAAGGCACAGATAGTGGAAGAGAACCTCGCTATGGCTTTGGGTGGACACACTGGAGTACAGATAGGCAGTGCTCCTGTTTTAGGTTTTGGTCAGCGTGGTGGTCAGTTTCAGACAGGTGGTTCCTCTAGGAATCAACAGGCACCCGCTAAGGGTGGACAACAACAACGCAATCAACAAAAGAATAAAAATCCACAGAACCAACAAAGTAATAATTCTCAATCAGGAAGGAACCGCAATTGGTGGCGCAATAAGCGCACTCTGCAGAACCAGCCAATTCAGAGTGCTCAGTCGACAGTGAGTCGAGGTAGTTATCAGCAATCCAATGCACCTTCGGGTGGCAGAGGATTTGGCAGAGGCACTGGATGTTTCTCTTGTGGACAGCAGGGACATATTGCTAGGCAGTGTCCTATGCGAGGTACGTCAGGTTATGGACAGCGACCGGCAGCATCAGAGCCGACAGTTGGTGATGTAGGTCGTACTCATACAGTGTTTGCTGCGGTAAATAACCGCCAAGCGGATCATCAGAACACAGTGGTTGAATCTTCAGGTCAGTTACAGGGTATTGATGTTAATATTCTTTTTGATTCTGGTGCTACAGATTCTTTTATTTCACCTTCTATAGTTGAGCGTTGTGGACTTGTGGCCGTAAAGCAAGGCGATAGGTGGCAGGTGGAATTTGCTTCTGGGGCTAAAGTAGCAGTTGAATCCCTTGTCCGCAATTGTGGACTTAGAATTGGATCATTGACTACTTCTATAGATCTTCGAGTCACACCTTTAGGGTCATATGACATTGTTTTGGGAATGGATTGGTTAGGAACTCATCATGCAGTGATTGACTGTCGTCAGAAAATAGTACGTTGCATTAATGATAATGGTACAGAGGTTGAGATAGTTGGTGTTCAGAGACCCATCTCTTTGCGGATAATTTCTGCTATGCAATTGAAGAGATGCCTTCGTAAGGGATGTCAGTTGTTTGCGACAACAGTGAGTGACTTGGATTCTGGTGAAAGTCAGGAGATATCACTTGATGATCACCCCATTCTTAGGGAATTCGCTGATGTTTTTCCTAGTGATATTCCTGGTATGCCACCGAAACGTGACATAGACTTCAGAGTTGATTTAGTTCCTGGAGCAGAACCCATCTCTCGTGCTCCATATAGAATGACTACACAGGAACTGGAGGAGCTTCGTATTCAGTTGGAGGAACTCTTGTCAAAGGGTTTCATTCGTCCGAGTGTTTCCCCTTGGGGAGCACCTGTTATCTTCGTGAAGAAGAAGGATGGATCTCTCAGATTGTGCATTGACTATCGTCAATTGAATAAGGTAACGATAAAGAACAGGTATCCATTACCTAGAATTGATGACCTTTTTGATCAGATCAAGGGAGCAACTGTATTTTCTAAGATTGATTTGAAATCTGGTTACCATCAGTTGCAAATTGCAGAAGCTGATATTCATAAGACGGCATTCCGAACTCGATACGGGCACTACGAGTTCACAGTGGTACCATTTGGGTTAACGAATGCACCATCAGTATTTATGAGTCTGATGAATGGTGTGTTTCGCACCTATCTTGATCGATTTGTTCTCATGTTTCTCGATGATATTTTGATTTATTCGAGAAATATGCAGGAACATGAAGAGCATTTGAGGCAAGTTCTACAGTGTTTGAGGGAGAACCAATTGTTTGGAAATTTGAAGAAATGTGAATTCTTCAAAACTGAGGTGAAATACCTTGGACATGTGATTTCTGGAGAGGGAATAGCTGTGGATCCTGCAAAGATTCAAGCTATCATTGATTGGCCCATACCTAAAAATGTTTCTGAGGTTCGTAGTTTCATGGGTCTTGCTGGTTATTACAGATGATTTGTTCAGGGGTTTTCTAGGATTGGACACCCCATTACTTCTCTTCAGAGGAAAGGGAAGAAATTCATTTGGACAGATCAATGTCAATTGGCTTTTCAGATACTTAAGGATAAGCTGACTAGTGCACCTATCTTAGAAGTTCTTGATCCTGCTAAGGATTTTGTTGTTTGCACGGATGCTTCTTTGGAAGGTTTAGGAGCTATATTGATGCAGGATGGACGAGTGATTGCTTATGAGTTTCGCAAACTCAAGGATCACAAACAGAATTACCCCACACATGATTTAGAGCTCACTGCAGTTGTTCATGCTCTAGTTCGCTGGAGACATTTCTTGTTAGCGCATCGTTTTGAACTTCATTGTGATCACTTCAGTTTGCAATAAATATTCACACAGCCTAATCTGAATGCTAGGCAGAGACGGTGGATGGAGTTCCTTTGCGAATATGATTTTGAGGTGAGATATGTTCAGGGTAAGGACAATGTGGTGGCAGACGTCCTTAGTCAGCGAAGACATGAGATTTTAGCTATGACACTTGGAGTTGAGTTGAGAAGTCAAATATTGGCCACTCTTCCTTCTGATAGATTATATCATGAAGTGAAGATGGAAATTGATTTAGATAGACCCTTGGAGGGAAGATTTTCAGGATATGCAATTGAGTTAGATGGTTTGTTGCGACATCTAGGGCGTATTTATGTACCACCTACTGAGAATCTTCGCACTATTATTTTGACAGAGGCACATCGAGCTCCATACTCAACACATCCTGGTGTTAAGAAGATGCATGCAGATCTTCGACAGTTATATTTTTGGCCTGGTATGAATCGTGACATTGCTGATTTTGTATCAAGATGCCTTGAATGTCAGAGAGTCAAGGCGAAGCATCAACATCCCGCTGGTTTGTTACAACCACATCTCATTCCTAAGTGGAAATGGGATGTAATATCAGTGGATTTTATTGTTGGATTACCTACGTCATCGCGTCGACATAATGCCATCATGGTTACTGTTGACAGATTGACAAAGGTAGCTCATTTTTCACCAGTTCGATCATCTTACAATGCTTCCTCTGTGGCCAGAATTTTCATGGAGGATATAGTACGATTGCATGGGATTCCATGTAGAATCATTTCAGATAGGGATCCTGTATTTACATCAGCTTTATGGACATCATTACAGCATGCTTTAGGTACGCAGTTGAATTTCAGTTCAGCCTATCATCCTGAGACTGATGGTCAGACAGAGAAAGTCAATCAGATTCTCGAAGATATGCTTAGAATGTATGTGATGGATCGACAGTCTCATTGGGAGGACTATTTATACTTAGTGGAATTCTCCTATAACAATGGTTATCAGAGTTCCATAGGTATGCCTCCATTTGAGGCACTATATGGACGTCCTTGTTGTACACCATTGAGTTGGGATCATCTTGAGGATAGAGTTCTACTCGGTCCTGAGATGCTTCGTGGTATGGAGCAACAGGTTGATCGTATTAGAGAGCACTTGGTAGCAGCACAGGATAGACAGAAAAAGTATGTCGATGCACATAGGGTGGATAGATAGTTTTCAGTTGGTGACAGGGTTTTCCTTCGAGTTCGTCCACGCAAGAGTCCAATTCGTTATGGAAAAGGCTCTAAGCTTGCACCTCATTTTGTGCGACCATTCGAGATTCTTGAGAGGATTGGTCCTGTGGTGTATCGACTTGCTTTACCACCCAGTCTATCACGCATTCATGATGTCTTTCATGTATCTGTTCTTCGACCTTATCATCCTGACATTTCACATGTACTCGATTGGAATGCATTACAGGTAGAGGACGGGCAGCTGGCTTTGGAGCCCGTGGGCATTCTTCAGCGTCGGAGGCTCGCCCTCAGGGGTCGAGACGTTGATCAGGTGAGGGTCCAATGGGATCCTAGCGATGAGGCATCAGCTACTTGGAAGGATGTGACACGTATGCATGAGCTTTATCCATATTTGTTTGCAGGCTTCCAAGAGTAAGTCTTATCCTAGGGGGGAGGATGTAATGTCCCTCCAGTTTAGACATACTGTTTAGTTTGATTCTGCTTGTTAGATGCTTAGTTGATTCTGGATACTATGTTGTTTTGATTTTGCGGATGATACATTGACATCCTGGTTATTTGGTTATGTTGGTTCGAGGATACTGTGATAGTTTCATTCATGATATGGCTTATTGATTATAATTATTGCTTATGTTATCATGTTGATATGATTGTATATAATTGATCTTGCTCGTTCGTGTCAGTGGATAAGACACTGTAGCATTACTCATTCGTGAGTACCCTGCTATGCTGCAATTCTTATTCACGGTGTGTTTTCTAACATGAGATTATATATATACATGTTTTAACCTTCATGTTTTCTAGCGGAACCGGGTGCAGTTATGACTCCACGCTTGTCGGTTTGGAGTGTGCCCTAATTCATTATAAATATGTTGTCAGAGGTATTGACAGGTCCTTTTAAACCATCGTTCGTTTTTGAACGAGTATCTCTGTGTTACCCCGTGTAGCCCAGTTTGTCTTGTCATGTTCAAATATATATTGTTTTGTGTTTGCGAATATAATATTTAATTTTATTAAATGTTTATTAATGTTTTAACCAGCGTTAATGATTTAATTTATTAAGTTAAATTAAATAAGTTATTTCTTTGCAATGTTTTAATTAAAATAATATTATTGTTGTTTTAATTGTGCAAATTGAATTTTGTGAAATAGATATTTTTAAAGCGAGATATTTTCGACTAGATAAGAATCTCTGATTGTCAGTTAAAGGTTTGTTCTGATATTTTAAGAATGAGTTATTTACAATGCAAATCAAACTATCAGTTAAAATTGAATGATTGAAATCTTGATTGCATGAATTTATATTTTTTGGAAAATTGGGGATTGTGCATACATTCACAGGAAGAATTTTACGACAGTAACTTTTTAGCAAAATTTCAGTACAACAATTGTTTCAGAAGAGTTTTTCTTTAGGATTTTGTTTTGAAGCGTAATTTTGAAGCTGAGTTCATAGCAAATTCTTCATTGAAATCTGGTGATTTGACTTGGGGGTTGACAAAAGTTTTCAAAGGATCGTTTTTCAGCCAGTTTTTGAGTTTAAGTAGGTTCTCTTCTTGAATTCTTTTTTCTTGTGTTTTGAATTCTGGAAATTTATTGTAAAAAGGAATAATTACTCTTAGAGCGAAAAGATGTAATTTCTGATTTGGTCTTAAATCTTTTGATAAAATTTAAAACACTTCTTTTATCAAGCAGATCTCGAACTGTAACATTCTATGTGTTAAAGGTAAATCATAAATAGAAAAGTTAGAACACACGGATTTCTATTTCTTTATCTTTCTCTTAAATTTTATGAGAATCATTTAATACTTCTTTGAATTTTCTGTCAATTCCATTTCAGTCCTCCAACCTTATAGTTTTTTTTGCCTTCTATATCCCTAACTCTATAGGTGGCGTTAGAAGTATCCATATAACCTGGGAGGCGTTGGTTAATCTTCCTGTAGATTAATTACGAATTTCTTGTTTTAATACCACAGTTCAATAAAATTTTGTATTGAAAACCTTATGTATATCCTGTAGCCTATAATCTTTAGCATATACCACGTTTTACTCCCTTCACCAGCGCAGTTAGCAGGGAAAACGAATTGCTTACAGGGATTTGGAAGACTCTTTTATTTCCTTAACTTACCATAGTATATTTATCCTTTAGAAAATTCGCGCCGGCTGTAGATCTTGTATGAAAACTCTTTGATACTAAAGAAAATAAACTGTATAAAATAATCTGCCTTCACCTATCACTTTTAATTCGATAAACAGCTTATACTCCACCTAGAGTCTGTATAACACTCTTCTATTTTTCCATGCGCATGGTCATGATTGATCCTCGTTTTTATTCATGCTGTATTTTGCATGCATTTAAAAGTTTTGATCATATCAGATAAGATAAATATATATGCAAACTATCAATCATCATGTTGATGCGTACTCTTCTATGCATGAGTTGTAGGTGACAGTAATTTTATTGTTAAATTAACTTAACTGAACTGTTAGATGAAATATATGACTTGCTGGATTAGCATAATCCCTATTCCTTTCTGTCAGCCGTAGTTTGTCTTATATTAGTGATTTGTGATTTTTTTCATCCGAAGGAGAACAAGAGTCCACTATGCCTCAAAAGAAGATAACCTCATAATGCACCTTGTTCTGTTTTGGAGATAGAATTTAGATTTAAAGCAAACCGTACTAGTCTGGTGAGAGTTGGCGTAGCTGTCATGCATCACTCATCATGCATAATAATCTCTGGAAATACCTTCATATCTTCATTCCTGTTAAATTTAGTTTATGTGATAATAGCGCCATGCATGCAAGGAAATAAGCTTTTCCTTCGTTATCTGAAGTTATCCTTAGTGCGCACAAATTATACCATCAGGTGAAATTTAACTATAAGTTTAGACATAGATATTATGACTGGCACGGCTAATGAATACACTATTAGGAACTATTCTTGCTTAAGTTATCGATTTCTGTATTTGACTGTATGATGTTATTCAAATACGTATAAATATATAATTTTGTTGGATATAAATATTTATTAATACTTTAACTTTACTTTAAATTGAGTGGGATATTAAATTGATCTTGTTATTTGTATGTGAATTGTTATATTTAAAATGAAAATAGTGTTAGTTATTAATTGTGTAAGTGTGGTGATTTGAGAATTTTATCTTAGGAAACTGTGGGCAAGAAAGTCTATGTAAGTATGTATGTTTAAATTTGTCAAAATGGAAGTTAAAATGTTAAGAGATGTCAAGATTTTACTTCTAGAGATTAGGAAGATATATTTGTAATATATGATATAAATGTTTATATAATCAGTACTATTGTCATGATTATATTTAGGGAAAGGTCTTGCACATCTGGTTGTTGTTTTGGTGACATTATGAAAATATAGATTCATGACATGATCAAAATATTTGTACCTATGTAAAGTATGATCTTATGATTGAAGACTCTTTCCACAAATTTCGTTGTTCTTTATTATTTTTGTCAAATGTGACATTTTAGAGGAATTGTTCTTTCTCTTGTGAAAGATGAAAATCTTTGTGGTATTGATTTTTTATGCTTGAAAGCTACCCTAGTCATTTTATGATTGAGTCATGTTATAGAGAGAGTGGCTTGCGTTAGGGGCCGAAATCCTATAGTGATTGTCAGGGTAACCTAACGTAGGTGTGTTAATTAAGTGATAACCTAACTAATATATTAGGGGTTGGGTAGTTCTAAACACTAAATCAGATAATGGTATGCCTCACCTACTTCTTAACACTCGTTTAGGTTGAGAAAAGGCTGAGAAGGCCTGGAATGGAAAGTCACCATCTTGTCCTCTTGAAAGATGTATCGACACCGCATTAGTCTGCATAGGGGCTGGGAATCGGTAGAGGCTACCAGGGTAACTCTTGGTGAGGGCCGGTAGTCTAGGAAGATTCACCAGGGTAACCTATCCCGACAATGTGATGACACTCTCTTAGTCTATAACATGATGGTGTTTCCTTTTGTTGAGATTTCAATTTAATGTAACTTGATACTGAGATTTTATCTATTTTGATTTGTAAACGTTATGTCGTATTGTGTATTGTAAACCCCGTAAACGTGATGTTCTGTCTGCATTGTTTGTGGACCTGTCAGTATCTCCTAGCACGGAGGGAGTGGACCTTTGGGTTCCACGTGGTTGGGAGGTAACCGTGCTACACCTTTATTTGAACTTTCTTGCAATTGATCCTAAGCTTGCAGCAATTTCCAGTTACTACTTTTTTCGTGACTGTTGATGCGGAGCTTGTTCATGGATATTGCATCAGATGTTAGATGAACACTATATGTTTTGTAAATTATCTCTTATGTAAGAGTGTACTGATTGTACCACCTTTGATGTATGGAGATTCTTTGAAATCTCACTTTATGTAAAATGGACATTTGGGATATTTGATTGTATGTAGTTTTATAAATTGGATCTTACATGAAATCAAATTTGTACTTTTGTTGATGATCAATGTGTTGAGTTTATTTATTAAGTTTATGTAACAATGTCTTAGAAACTTTATAACATATGTGTAAACAATTATAAAAAAAAATTTATTCGGTTAACTTTGTT
>VDFB02203308.1:0-10371 GCA_007258455.2 Sequoia sempervirens
GAGGAAAAACCCTAGGGGAGGGATTAGTGTATAATTGTTCCAATATAGCCTGATGGAGCTTCAATTTTTGCTCCTTGTGTTCCTTTCCTATCCTGTCTTATGTTACTGGTCTTTTATGGTGTTGGGAAAATGGTAAGGTTGGGGTTTTGTCTTTTTCTTCATGTTAAACCCTATTGTTTATCTTACACCTTGGGTGGGATCTATTTTACTGTTACTTTTGGAGGGGTTTTAAAAACAACTTATGCCCCATTGTTTCATCTAAGAATTTGGGTCATCTTAGTCTTATTGTTTGTTCCATACATGATTTTATTTTCCACAAGTCTTTGGTAATTTACGTGCTTCATCGTTTTAAACAACTTATATACATTGTTTATAAATTTCAGTGATGTCCCCTCGTTCTTTTAATAAATGTTTTATTTTGCAGGGGGACAAATTTGTGTGACCGTTGATCAATTATCATTTGATCTCAGTTGCTCCCTGCCATCCCATGATGACCCCACCACACTACTTTGGTTGATTGCGATATCATGGGAAAGCGCCACGTGTCTCATCTAGTGAAGCCGAAGGAACAATGAAATACTTTGGTAAATTAATTTGGCTTTAATACATTATGTAGCGGGTTACTAAAGAATTTGTGAGATGCACGTGTTTCAAATTAGCGGATATGTTATGATCTCAATGGGGAAGATGATCGATGGTTAATGGAAAAGCTGGTGACTATATTGAAAGAACAAGATTACCGATGATCAAGATCTACGGTTGCCCGCTATCGCGTGATCGAAAGTTGCAAGGTCTTTACTGATCGTGATATTGCGGGTGAATGCCACGTGGATTTCCTTGGTAGCGTATGGTATGGTGGGCCCTTATGGCCATGTGGATGATTGTGTTGGTTGTTTTGAAGGAAACCGTTTGATGATTTGATCAAAGTGAAGGATCGACGACTACTATTTAAATCTACATGAAATACGATTGGAGTCATTCGTGCAGCGCGCGAGTGAGCTTTAATGGTGAATGAGACACTTGCTGGCATGATTTGATTGAAATAAAAATAATTCTCCTGCTTTTATTATATCATAAAGCATTCAAGTATCTTTGCGAAGCAGTCTTGAAGCCGAAGACAAAGTTAAGAATTGCTACAACAAGAAGTTGGAGTTTCTGCAAACACAAAGCCGTGAGTTAATTTCTGTGTCTCCTGGTTATTTTGTACTTGAATTTGGGAAAATTTGTTGTGTGCTTATCATAGGGCTTGTTGCTAAATGTTTTAGGGCTATAGGTTAACTGAATTGTGAAAAATTGTAGGGTTTTATTCTATAATTTCATATTTCTGGTTAGTCCTAGTTGTTTAAAGTTTGAAATTGTAAAGAGGCCCTAGTTTATCTAAGATGGCACCGCCAAAGCAACATTCTAGCCAAATTGATTATTTAAATAGGAACCTATATGATGACTTCCTGGATCAATTTCCCTTGTCAACAAATGATAGGAAGAAGGGATTGGTTTTGATGCGAGGAAAAATCCTAGGGGAAGGGTTAGTATATAATTGTTCCAATATAGCCGATGCTAGGGTTCCTCTCACAGGTTTGGAGATGTTAGATTGTGGTATGGACAGAGGAATTTTCCTCACCCCTTTTCAAAAAATTGGATGTATGATTTGGGGAAGCTAGTGGTGCCAAATGTGTTCCCTGATGTAGACTTGCTTAAGGCAATTGCTGCACGATATGACCATGTCACACGGGTAATTAGAGATAATGATGGAAGGGTTATGTTATGCATTAACAAAGAAGAATTCCAACAGGTTTTTGATTTGAGTGATCCTAGTGTGCACTTGGTTCTAATCAATCTTGAGGAGATGAAGCAGGAATATGGGAAGTTGAAGTCACTTTTCAGAGCCAAGTTGTTCCCACCTCATTTAGCTAGGGCAGGAGGTTCAAGATTTCATATTAGCCCTAGTGATCAAGAACCTTTTAGATTAAACTATTTTACAAATCATTTCTTGGCCACTTTTTATTCATTATGCCAGATTCTAGGTTTCAATCCTAGTACTGTGATGCCCATTGCTTACATGTTCATGGGGGTGCAAATACAACACCCTAACTTCTCTGTAACTTATGATTTTGCTTCTTTCTTAGTTGAAAGGATACATGAAGGGTTGTCGAAGTTGCAAAAAAATGATACAGACACTTAATTCTTTTGGTATTCTTTGTTAATGTATATGTTCTTGTTCAAGAATGCTGACTTTTTATCTGAGAAGATGGAATTAAGGAAATTAGTTGATGGAGAAAGATTGCCAGTACAGATATGGGTTGTAGATTTATTTTGTAATAAGGAAAGCACCAGTTATGTGCAATTTTATAATTGTTTTGGTTCTAGATTGAGGGCCAGACTGATGGTGAATGTACCTAGGATTCCTAAGGAATTGCATGATTTCCTCATACCAAAGGGGAGGAGGCTAGAATTGAAAGTCTGCCATAACTGGGGTGACATTATTCCATACCTAGTCAGCACTGTTTTGAGGGTGTACAGTTTTCAAGGGACCCCTCATATATTTCCATACAATGTGCCACCAAGAGTGGGGTTTGTAGAGGTTATGTGGCAGATTGGTTGTATCCATGAGGACAACCTTGCTGGGAAGGGTAAAGGAACTTTTTTTCTAGATTATACAGTGGTATCAGATTTTGTATTTTCAAAAGGAGGTTGGGTACATTTTGAAAAATTCTTTAAAGATTACCATTTTAGGTGTGGTCCAAAGTGGCAGCATGATCCTAAGGGTTTATTTTCCCTTTTCAGACAAAGAATAAAAGGTGGTAAGTTTGTGCATGAGTTCAACTTTCCTGAGGGTTTGATTAGAAATGAATTTGACCTAAATAGGCAGGAGTTGAACAAGGATAAATGGATAGCTTATGATAAGCTATTGGATATTGTGCACAAAATGGATCCAAAGTATGATCCATTGTTGGAGTTTAGTCCACACCATAAGAAAATTGAATTTTTGATGGAGAACTTCAAAGAAATTATGGGCACCTTGAGGACCAAGAAGATAAACTTAGAATTGAGTCTGGGTGTACAAGAACAAGGTGCCAGGCCAATTGAGACAAGGCCAACATACCAATCTATAGAAAGGTGGCCCATTTACAGGAGGAAAAAGGATGACAGCAGTGATGAGGAGGAAGTGGATAGAAAAGGAAAACAAATAATGAAATTTCCTACACAACCAGGTCCAAAATTAAAAATTCCTAGGGAAATTAAAATCATTAATTTGGAATCATCACCTGAGGATAGTCCCTCATCACCACCATCTGAGCCAAGCCCTAAGAGGCAAAAAACTGATCAACCACAAGAGTATTTGATGGATGAAATTGTTGTTACTAATCAGGATATGCAGATTGGTATGCCTTCCCCTCCTAGGCCATCTGAGTTGGTTTTATCCAACTTGGATATGAAAGGTAAATATGTGCAAGATGCAAGGATGGAAGCATGTAAGGAGTTTCTAGATGATGATGCATTTGTAAAAACTATTGTCTTCTTGCAATTGGTATGGAGGATGAAATTTGAAGAATACCAGGATAAGTGTAAGAAGAGAAGAGAATTGAGGCCCAACAGGTCAGACCAGGAGAATGATGATGAAGTGAAAGCTGAATTAATGGATGAATTCAAGAACATCACTCCTGAGGAAGGAAGAAAACTGGTAAGTTAGGCTGGTGTCTTGATTTTACCTGAATGGGACATTGCAAATGTTGTAGCTTTTAATGCTATTCTAAAGTCCAAGCATCCCTTGCAAGACTCTGAAGAAGAGGTCAAGGCAGTGTTGCAAGATTCTGCCTTCAGTGAAGAATATGAAACCTTGGCAATTTGGGCATTGGCCCCTCAAGGTAAAAAGCCAAATATTACTGATATTAACCCAAATTTTAGAGGAGGGTTAATAATAAAGAGGGCTTCAGAGACCTCAACCACTGAGGCTACTAATTTAACTATAAATGTGGCCAAATTGGCCCAAAAGACTGCTAAAAGAGAGGGGGTTGAAAATAAAATCCTAATGGAGAAATATAATCTTTTAATTGAGGAGTATAGTAAGATACAACAAAGGAATATTGAACTACAGGCTGAGGTGGATAGGTTAAGGTACAATTAAATTGGGGAAACATCAAGTGCTCCAAGGATTAGTACATTGCCTTCTACATCAGGGTCAGTGCCTCTTGCTTCTCCTATTGTTTCCACACCAAGGTATCCTAGTCAAAATCCTTCCCTCACCCCTTCTTTAGAACAAATTGATGAAGAGGTAGAATGCTCTGTTGATCCTACGAAGAAGCAGCTAATGCACAAAATTGAAGAATTGCAGGCATCATTGAAGGTAAGTGAGGAGGGATCCCTTTTAAAGAAAAAGGAGATGTTACTGTTTTCTTAAGGAATTTGAATGAGAAAGTTGATAATATATTATCATCTATATATTTTTCATATTATTTATTATTAGATGCAATAAAGAATATTGATAGGGATCAGGAGGTAGTTATACCATTAATTGAAAATTGGATCCCTAGGGATTTAGATATAATGTATAAGGCCTCAAGGTTTGATATAAATAATAGGCCCTAATAATTAAGGCCTACTCAAGTGTTAGTTAAATCATTGCAAGGTTTTCAGACCTTACCAGATGACTTGAGTAGGAAGATCAAAGAGTTGGTGAAGAATTTTGATGATTGGGGTAACACATTGTTACCTGACATAATTGATGAGCAGGGGAATATTAGGTCACTCCAATAGTGGCAGGATCAGGCAAATGAGGTCATCAATGATCAAATTAAATTAATTTGTGATGACTTAGATTATGATTTTTTGGTGAGCTGTATGGACAAAATCATTGGCACCAGCTCATTTTTGGAATCTTTTGAAAGAGAGGAAAATCAGGTAGCAGTTAAATACACACCTTATAATGTCAAGGTGAATGAGGTAATTAATTTTGACTGGCCAACTGATGAGGAATATCAGAAATGGGTAAATAAGTATTTAACTGAGGAGGAGTAAAAGAGTGGGCTGCTTGGTTGGAAAATCGGTTGTTGTAGTTACAACCAGTTCGATTTTGTTTTGGTGGCGGTCACAGACACGAGGATTCTTGAGGTTTTTTGCTGCTGCATCAACCATTCTTGGCGGGCACTATGATCAAGAAGATTCTCCAGGGTGATTGATGTTGTAACGATTTTTGGAATATCACCAGGTGTTTTAATTGGCTAGTGACACGTGTACTTTCTGGCCCGATGCTTGTTTGCTCCTTCATTTTCTATAAGAAGGATTTCAAGGCCAGAAGTACGGGTTAGCAAGTTAGATAATTTTTGGTCGAGTCTAGGTAGAGTTGCAGAGCAAAATTGTAAAGTTTGATGGTTTTAAGGAAAATGCAATTTAGGTTTTGAGTCTCGTTACGTAGTAGGTTTTGAATTCATGGGGATTTGATGTTTCACGATGGTATTGGCATTTTAATTGAAATGATTAATTAGGAGACTCATTTTCTCCTCCATTGTACATACATATCTAAATTTTGAATATTAGATAATCAAGGGTTAATGTATTTATCTCAACTACATTGTGGTGTGTATGATTTATTTTAGCTTTAATTCAAGGAATTAATTAAAATGCTTGAATGGTATTGTAGGTGGATATGTTCTGTATAAGGATTTGTTAAGTAGTATTGGGTTAGAATACATATTGATGAGATTGTAAAGCAATGTTATCAAGGATCTTATATGTTATGTGTTAAATCTGTCATAAACCCTTAGATGCTTATAAATTTGACTCCTCCAATGGATATATGGCACTTATCTAAGTTGTACTTATTCATATGGTTCAGTATTTGTTTTCCTTTACCTAGAGCTTGCTACAAATTGAAAATCAATGACTATCTTATACTGTGAAATGTTGTTGTAGTTATCTATGCTCGAATGAAAGTTTGATATTAGCATTGAGCGACCAATTCTAATAGAAATTATTATCCTAGTATGTTGAGCTATTAAATGAGATTATATGTTGTTGTTGATGTTGTTTATGATGATGGTGCAGAGGTTGTAAACACATTAAGAGATCACCCTCCCGGGTCTTGCGAGGAGCCCAAAGTGTAGAGAGTCTTTAAAATCCTCATCATTTGGTCTAGGTCCTTGAGCTTCCCTTGATTGAATTGGAAATTCCCTTAGGTACATATTAAGAAGACCAGCACAGTTCTGATGAAACAACCAACACTGCCTTTAACCCTTAACCCTCTATCTCTCCCCACTCCTCCCTCTCACCTCTACCCATAACCTAAACCCTAAATACTTAACCCTTAAACCCCAAACCCTTAAACCCTCTACCCTCTACCATCTACCCTCTCTCTCAGGACTCTCCCTCCTACCCCTCTCCCTCTCGGGTCTCTCTCTCTCTCCTCTCTCTATCTCTCCTCTGCCCTTAACCCTAGGCCTTAGGCCCCTTAGCGCTAGAGCTCTAAACCCTTAAACCCTCTACCTTTATCTCTCTCCCTCCTCCCTCCCTCCCTCCCTCTCTATCAGAGTGCCCTCCTATCACCTCTCTCTCCTTCTCTTAGGTCTCTCTCTCTCCCTCCTATCTTTGTCCCCTCTACCCTTAACCGTCTACCTTCTACCTTCTACATGGGTACCTAACATGACCCAGTAGCCAAGACACATTTCTATCTATTTGCACTTTTGTGATTTCCCTAAGTATCACTTAAGGGGGGGTGTTAGAATTAATAATATATCTATTCACTATAATTAAGGTTACTTAGGTTGATGAGTTTAGACAACATCTTGTCTAATTGAATGTGCACTCTTTAAGCCTCTAGAGTTTACTAAGTTATTTTTTGAACCTCATGTGCTACCTTTTTGAGGTTGGAATTCCTAAACAAGTTCATAACAACAAAAACCTTATGCTTCCACAAAAATAACACTTGCATAAAATGATGAGCCTAATTCACCATTATCAAAGAGATTGATAAGAGTTAATTGAAATGTATATTACAAGCTTGCTTAAATAAGAAAGGAAGAGGAAATTATCCTATCATGTGGATTAAGAAGTGTCCCATCATGTGGCACAAATAAGTAGAAAAGTGTCCTATTGGTGTCAAATTTAGGATCACTTGGAATGTGCAAAGAAACAACCCATTTTACCAAGTCATCAACCTTGATGCCAAATGTTGAGTGACCTTTGAGATGAGATGGAAATTCTTTCAACCCCAAGGTATGCACATGAGGTTTACCAAACAACTTGGTAACCTATTGAGGACTAAGGTTGCACTTTTAGTTACACAAGATTTTTTCAAACCTCAGCAACATAAGTACACTTAAGTATAATGAATAGATAAATTATTCACTTTAACATTTCATATGTGAAAGAATTCAGGTTCGGGAGAAATTCATAAACCAAGATCTTATTAAATTCAAAGGTTAATTATTTGAATAGATTTATGTTGGGTCTTAAGGTAAATAAGATGGAAAAGAGTTATAGGTCAAATATTTAGATATAAGATAACCTTATAATGTAAACCAAGAATCATATATAATTAATATGAGCCTTGTCTCTTCTAGTTGCATAATATTGTAAGGGTGACTTAATTTATGGGTACTATAACCACACTTTATTAAAAATATGTTTAATGTTGAAAATTAGTTCTTTTGATTATTTATCGATACCATGGTAAATTCTTTATATGACCAAAACATTTTAAATACAAGAACCTTGATATTATAATTATTATATTAGCGAAGGAACAATGTTATAGCTATGGTGAACTGCAATATGATTGCATACTAAATAGAAGGAAAATTCCATTTAATTTTACAATATTCTTGAGACCAATTTAAGAGATAAACCCGATGTAACCATGCTATGTAACATCTCATGATACCTTACTATTGACCATCTTTGTCGTCTTTAGTATCAATAAATTACCCAATCTATGAGCTAGACTATTATTAGATATGGGATTGCACAATGGGGTAAAGGAAATTAGAATATCAAGAATATTATAGATAATATTATTAATGGGTTATGTTTTTATATATTGGTCTAATGTATATGGTGTTTCAAACTTTCTTAATCAATTTTCAAGCATTGATTATCCTTAAAACAAGCTTATAAATACTATTGGATGTCCTTCAAATATATCAATTGACCCGTTGAGTATAAGAACCTCAAGATTGAATGTATTGTGTAAATTTAAAATGGAAGTACTTTCCTATTGGTTTGTGTGAACCAAGGTAATTTTTTGTTGAGCAATAAGCCTAGCCCCTATTTTGATAGGAAAAACCAAATTATGTTCAAACTGACTTATGAATAATAATCCAGGTAGGTTTTAATTCAAGACCTTGATATCCTTAAAGGGAAGTGTTATTGGATGTGTTGTTAAATTATATTCTTATTTAGGATTTCCCTAACTACCACTAATATTTTTTATTTGATAGAAATATTTTTAAAAATTGGGTTATGGGAACCTATGCATAGGTACTTTGAAGAACCTTGTAAGTAGAACTACATGTGACTTTGATATGTTTGGAATTGGGTACGTAGGCGGTCCTTGGGTGAAGAATGTCTTTCTGACCTCAAACCATTAGGGGGAGGGTTCAAGGGGATAACTCCAAGGGTTAGGGTTGTTCCTAATTGGCTTGACCTTCTCTCTTTAGAAGGATTTATTTTGAGGCTGAAATGGATACCAAATAGGTGTGGTTAATTTAAGGAAAACTAATAACTTATAATTATTACATAATATGCTTTTGAATAGTAATTTTAATGAAGTAATAGATTTGACTACTTTCTAGTCGATATTTGAATATATGTTTGTGTTGGATGAAGTTCACCTTGTGTTGGTTCCATGTAACTTTTATGTGTTGTGAAAACTCACTCCATATCTAGAGGTATCTATGTATAAGAATGTGTATCTATTGATTGTGATTTTGATTCATGTTATGTATGACCCATCCAAGTGTGAACCTTCAAGATATTTGAGCAATGATAGGTAGTCATTAGACTGTGCCAATGATTGATATTTGGGCTACTACTAGTGAATAGCAAGCATTCATCTAGTTCACAAAGGTGAAGGTTGCTATGGGTTACGTTGGTTAGGATGTGGTAATGGTTGCATAGGTAGAGACCCACCCTTGTGGATAACATAAATCTAGGGCTAATTATTATATAAAGGGAGTTCACTATTAGTCATTGATAATTATCGAAGTGACCAACACCAAGTACTATCCAGGATTGTGAAGAATATAGTTAAAACTATTAGTACCATCACTAGGTGGTATTTGTCAGAAGCTACTTCTTCTAGGGTGGATAGACATGTTGCCAGTGGCCTATAGGAGATTGAAGTTAGAATCTAATGGCTATGGTAAGGTTACTACTTGTGGAATTCCTTGGGATGGAGGTTAGATATAGGGTGTAGTATGGGATGCATTGAGTCACCTTCCTAGTTTTCATATTGTATACTTGGCCTTGTTGGGTTGAGGACATACCTATGGTGTAGTATGGAATGCATCAAATCCTCTTGCTAGTTGTCTAGTGGTGCAAAAGAACAAAGGAAATGATGGGACCCATGGTGTAGTGTATAATACATAAACATTCTTTTCTATCTGGGATGCATTATGGGCATGTGTTAGTCAACCATTGTGATGTGTCAGCTATTCATTGTTTATGTGTGATGTGCTAGAGCTAGTCACTATGTATTTGTGATGTATGTTAGAGCTAGTCAATAATGTAATTATGATATGTGTATGAGCCATTCACTATTGTACTTGTGATGCATAAATGAGATAGTCATAGTTGTACTTGTGATGTGTAAATGAGATAGTCACTATTGTGCTTGTAATGTACATATGAGCTAATCACCATTGTACTCGTGATTTGTGTATGACCCAATGATTGTTGTACTTGTGATGTGTATGAGCCAGTCAAGTGGTGTATATAGAGGTTTTCTCATGATAGTCATTATGTATGATATTTGAGATTATGGTATGATATGCCCCTTGTGAATATTGTGAATTTTTGTTATGGACCCAAGACTTGATGGCAATGTTATTTTATCATTATATTACAATTGACTAGGTGATAGCTTAAGCTTAATGAATAGTCATGGTTTAAGTATGAGATCAGAGATGTCATACAAGAGGAGAGAGTGAAATCCCTCTAACATAAGTAGGAGAACTACAAAGCCTCTAATTCCCATAAGGGGATATGTAGGCAAGGTCACCATGAACCCTCGAGGTTTAGGTTTTGGTCTAGAAATGACCCTGTCCTTAGGAGCTTGGTAATTTTTAATGTAAGCATAAAATAAGTCATGACATTGATTTTTTATCATCATGTTTAATGAATGAATTTTATAAAATAAGTAATGACCCTCTATCTCTC
>VDFB02203310.1:0-49341 GCA_007258455.2 Sequoia sempervirens
ATCATATTCGCACAAGAATTCTATCCACCTTCTCTATCTTGCATTCAGTTCAGTTGTGTGAAGATGTATTGCAGACTATGATGATTTGTATGCAACTCGAACCGATGCCCTAAAAGGAAGTGCCTCCATCTTACCAAAGCATGCACAACTGTGACCAACTCAAGATAATGTGTGGGGTAGTTTAGTTCATGATCATTAAGTTTATGTGATTCATATGCAATCACTCGCCCTTCTTGCATCAAAATGGCCCCTAAGCCTTCCAAAGAAGCATCCGTACAAACCACAAAATCTCCTGTCGGATTCGGTACTACTAAGATTGGTGCACTAGTCAACTTTTCCTTAAGAGTTTGGAATGCTAACTGACATTGATCGGACCAAGGAAATTTCTTTCCCCTCCTTTGGAGAGAGGTGATAGGATGTGCCATCCTTGAAAAGCCTTGGACGAAACGCCAATAATAGCCTACTAGTCCCATGAAACTGTGAATTTCTGAGACATTTGTGGGTGCGGGCCAATCCACAATGGCCTGAATCTTTGCAAGATCAATTGAAATTCCCTCACCTGAAATCACATGGCCCAAATATTGCACTTCAGTCTTATAGAAGTCACACTTTGCCAAGTTGGCAAACAACTGATTGTCCCTTAAGCATTGCAACACCTATTTTAGATGTTCCTCATGTTCTTCCATAGACCTGGAATAAATCAGAATATCATCGAGAAACACAAGGAAAAATCTATCCAAGTACATTCGGAACACTCCAATCATTAAACTCATGAAGATTGAAGGTGCATTTGTTAACCCGAATGACATCATAGTGAACTGGTAATGACCGTATCGAGTGTGAAATGTTGTTTATGAATATTTTCATCCGCAATCCGCAACTGATGATATCCCAAATTGAGGTCAATTTTAGAAAATACCTTCGCCCCTTTTATCTGATTGAAAAGATCATCAATTCGGGGCAAGGGATATCGGTTCTTCACCATTACTTTGTTCAACTGCCTATAATCAATACACAAGCAAAGATAACCATCCTTCTTCTTTACAAATATCACATGTGCTCCCCAAGGGGAAACACTTGGGAGGATAAACCCCTTAGCCAACAACTCCTCCAATTGCAGACAAAGTTCTTGAAGTTCATGTGTTGTCATCCGATATGGAGCTCGAGGTATCAGCTCAGCTCTAGGTACAAGATCAATCCTGAAATCTATATCCTGTTTTGGTGGCATTCTAGGTATCTCACCTAGAAAAACATCTGAAAACTCCTTAAGGAGAGGGTAATCATCCAATGACACCCCTCGACTATCCTTTGACTCCATATCACTCATTGATACTGCGAAAAGCTGAAAACCCTGTCGAAAGTACCTTTTTAACTGCATGGCAGAGATCATTCACAATGAAATGGGCCTTTGAATACCCATGATCTCCATCTCCTTTCTAGAATCATCAATGCACTGCACTACTTTACAACGATAGTCTATCATAGCATGGTGTACACTCAACCAATCCATACCCAAGATGACATCATATGAGCCAAGTGGTAGGATTCAGAGGTCTACTTTAGTTGTCGATGCTGCTATATTCAAACTACAACCCTGCACAAGCTTCTCTACAAATTTTTTTGACCCTGAGGCCAATTCAACCTACTATTTTATGCCTTGACTAGTTGCCACCAGTGTACATCGCTCAACTATTGAAGGAGATATAAAAGAATCAGATACACTAGAATCAAAGAGTATAGAAATGCTAGTGTTATGCAACACACCTGATGTCTCAACGACGGTGCTCTGGTGGTCTTCATGTCGATTATCCACTGTTGTAAAGACATGATGAGCTCTCCCTATGTTGCCCACTGTCGGCTTTGACCTAGCTGGTCTCTAATTAAATCCTGAGGCGCTCTTTTGTGGAAACAATCTAGCGATATTCCCTTGCTGCCCACATGAGTAGCACCCAGTACCTCTGCCAAATCCACTACCCCCTAATGGAGCATTTGACTGTTGAAAGCTTCCTTGACTCGATGCTGACTAAAAACTAGGTGCAGGCTACTCAAAACGCTCTTGACGAGCTCGGTTCTGGTTCTGATCCCTATGAAACTGAGAATTGCCACCCTGCTGAGAATGAGAGTTTTTATGCTTTGGCTATGACTGCTGCTGCTGTTACTATCCCCCTTTAGAGGGTGCATACCTATTCCTAGAAGATCTTGTAGCCTGTGACTGGCCTCCGTGAGTGCTAAAACCAGGTGTAGGCGCATTGCCAATCTGTACTCCAATGTGACCACCCAAGGCCATGGCCAAATTCTCTTCTACCAAACGATCCTTTTCAACCACAATTTCCATCATCTTCGGTTCAAAGACTCGCATGCCACCACTAATTCGGGCATTTAAGCCCCAAAAAAAATGTTGCACTAACATCCCTTCATCATGGCTAATCCCTGCATACTGCTTCAACTCATAGAATCGCCACTCATATGGTTCAACGGACATCGACATCTGCTTAAGGTCATGAAACTCATCTGCCCTGCGTTGCGTCCAATGATCTTAAAGGAAGTGAGCCCTGAACCTATCCATAAATAACTCCCAAGTGACCATGCTAATATCTAGATGTAACTTTTTCTCTTCCAGCCGCCACCAAGTGGATGTGAAACCTTGCAGATGCTTGACTGTGCATCGAGCTTTGGTATTGCTACCATAGGGGTGCATCATGAAGCATCGATCCAAATCAATTAACCATGTTTTCGCTTCCAAACCTCCTCCAGAACCATCGAATGTAGGTGGGTGTGCTCTCATCAAATCTCTCATATGACCAGCTATCACTGCATCCTGATTTTCCATTATTTCCCTTTGCCTCGGTGACCTTTCCCTTTCTCTCTCAACCCGTTGCTCCTCCTCTAGCCTGGGTCCCAACCGATCAAGAATCTCTCCTAGAATGTGCTGCAACTATCCATCTAAACCAGGCTATTCCAGGTTTTGACCACCACCTGATGGGTTGCTTTGAGGACTCTGTCATTCTATTGCTCTGAACCATGGGAACTAGGAGCTGATGGAATTTTCTGGTTTGCTCTATGACCAACACCACGACCTCTTCCTCAGCCACATCCTCTACCTCGAGGCATATTTCTGCGCAACAAGATAAAGGTACAAGTGAGCTCAAGAGTCAAACACAAAGGTTTCCTAATGGACATATCTACCCAGAGACCCCAACGTTTGCAAACTTTGGCTCTAATACCAAGTTATAATGCCCATCGTGCAAACCCCAAAAATTTTCTTTCATTGGTTTGCTATCCAATAAATTCTAAATCTCAAAATTTTTATTTTCTTTTACAGAGTAAACATATTTATTTTTATTGATTCCAAGAAATTTAAAGAAATAGAATGGAACCTGAAGTCCTACGCTTGCTGAAGAATTGACGAAGCCTTTCTTGAATTCCAACAACCTTTTGGAAGAGCTCACCTTTCTTGATAAATTCTCTAATCTGAAATTTTAATCTAGAAACAGCCTCTCTTCCAGCACAATGAAAAATAAACAAATTCTACAGAGAAAACCCAAGAGGATCCAATTTCCAGAACTCATATATTTTGAAGCTTCTGTCAATTGTGTATCCATATCTCACAATTTTTATATTAAATAATAAAAAAAATATCTTCTTCTTTCTGAAAGCTTCATAAATCAAAATTAAAAGAAGCTTTCTATTTCATTACCAACTTTTCAGCCAAAAATCAACATTCATTGGTCCTTTTCTTCTTCTTCTTTTTTTTCTTGATTTTTTTCTATTTAACAATACTTTTTGTTTTGATTTTGATTTTGCAATTTTTACTTGCAATTCACACACCACATGAAAGCCAAATGAATGCACATCTCCAAAATACAACCAATAAACAGTAACTATCAAAGTCTCAAAGTATCAAGCAAAACCACATAAAATATCAGGTCTAAATAGCAACATGAGGGGTATTACAAGATGTAGGAGCAGACTTAAGATTTCTTGCTTCAAAAGGATCTTCTTCAGGGACATCTATCTCAAGAGTATCCTTTGTAGTAGGTATTGCTGGAGTAAACATAGACACATTAGAAGACACTGAAGGAATAAGAGTAGGAACAACCGAAACCTGACTAGCAGATACCATTTCACATAAGTGCATAGCCTTAGGGCCAACCCTAATTGTGACTACTCGATTATTGCAAATGAAATTAATAGATTTATGCAAGGTAGACGGGACTACACCCATAGCATGAATCCACATTCTACCAAGAAGAAGGTTATATGGTAATTTTTTTGACATAACATATACAAGGGTGGGTACGGTAATGGGTCCCAATCTCAAAGGCAATACTATTGTGCCTAGGGATTGTCGACCAACATTATCGAACCCATGACTGACAAAAAAAGAAGCATTAAGAGAAGATGAATCAATATTAATCTTAGGAAATAGATCAATGCCACATACATTGAGTTCTAAACTAATGTCAATGAGAGTACATCTAATGTCGATGCTATTAATATTAAACATAATCATTAAAGGATCTACTTGTTTCTGGACATCTAAGGGCGGAAGTTCTTATAGATAGAACATGATATTCAGTGAATCCGCACGAATATGAGCTATCAATGAATTCACATCCATTAGCTTGGAATAAGAAGGAAAGAGGATCTTTGGTAAGGCTTCCTAAAGAATACCTTGGTAAACTAGAGTAGATTGAAGCAAGTCCCATAGTGAGATCTTAGTCACAGTAACTCAAAGTTGCTCGACAAGATCATAATCATTGGTTGCTTTAGTTGTAGGCTTAGGAGCTTGAAGAAGGCTTGGTTGTTTATTCATTGTACTCTTATAAGTATGGACTAACGCTCTAGAAGAGGGAGCCATAGAAGAATCAAGAGAATCACTATCAAATGGAACACCATTAATAGAACAAATCCTTTTAGGAGAAGGACTAGTTGAAGTCAGATAAATAACTGGTCTCTTAGGCCTTTGACTGGTAGCAAAGACATAGATTACATTTACAGAATCATCACAACTAGTGGAATGATTATTCAAGGAAATATTCTCAACATCAATCTAGGAAGGATAAAATGTGGAAGGAGATTCAACATTCGTTAATGCATCATCTCTAGAGGAGAGTGCATTGGAATAGAGAAGAGATTCATCATTCACTAAAGCATCATATCTAGAAGAGAGTGCATTGGAATGAAGAGAAGGTAGAGTAATGTTAAGAAAGGTATCAATGATTTCATCTTCTTGCAACAAGATATCCTTCAAAGCAAAAGGAATCTCATGAGAAGGATCAAAGATACAAAGTGACATGGGAAAAGCCATGTCACTATCACATGCGTGAAATGGAACATAATTAAAATTTTGAATATAATTAGATAACAAACTCATAAAAGAGGATATCAAATTCATTTTTCTGAGAAAAACCAAAATCTAGGTTTTTCAAATTTTCTCTAGGTTCTAGTAATTTGCATTTTCAAAGGTCTTCAGAGCAGAATTTGGGGTTGAAACTTGCGTCAATCCCTAAAATTTGGTTTTCGAAGGCATAGTATTTTAGGGATTGAATTATTCCTCTTGGAGAACTTTCCAACGGTGTAAACGGTTTTGAATTCCAAGCATTGAGTAAAAACTTATGACCCCACCAAGTTGGGGTAAATAAATTCCTATTTTTTTGAAGAATACTATGGCTCACATTAGGTTCACCAAAATTTAGAGGAGGATTCAATACTCATGAGTCTCTGTATTCTTGAGAGATTCCCAAGGGGTGAATTACCCTAAACTACCTCAAGGAACAAAGCGAGAGTTTCAGAATTAGAAAGAGTAGGTCACATCGATTTTCTAGACAAACTAGCAAGTTTTCATCCAAAGGATGACAATGCGGAATAAGGACAACAATGTGGTGTGCTAGAGTCCTAGAGGTGTATTAGCATCTTGTACGGACCAAAAAATGAGAATATCATAGAAAATAGCAAGGCAACTATTAGCGACTTAATTACTAGAAACCTCCAGTATGCAGGAAAGTAACAAAAAGTAATAGAACTAAAACAAAGTGAACTATAAATGATAAAGTAAGAGAATAAGAGATAGAAAAATTATCACAACAACCCAAGTAGCCTCCAACACATGAATATCTTCAATACCTACATGCGTAAGACTGAGAGAAGATATTGGGGTTGTATAGGGGTTTGCCTCAGTCAAACCATCATTTTGGTGTTCCCACCTCCACAAACAACCAAATAGATAGAGAGAGATAATAGGAATGAAATGAATGCAAGAGTGATAAAAGTAATCCCTGCTCAAGGAGGAGAACCCGTATCATAGGGATGTGATAAATCCCAAGATTCTCACAAGCACAAGGTAGGAGAGATATCAACTACAAGGATTAAGGAAGCCCAAGAGAGCAAGGTCAAAAGAGATGGCTGTGAGAGCCAAGAGAGCTACAAAGAGCAATGTAAGAGCTTAAGAGTGATGCTGTAACAAACAAGAGAGTTGTGCAAACAAGAGCAAGATGGGAGAATGTTTGAGAGAGGAGCCAAGAAGGAGAAGAAGGCCAAATGAATTAAAAAGATAACATTTAAGGAGAGGAGAAGAAGGAAAAGAAGCTTCCCAGACCGTTACAAGGCTTCTCGAGTTGTTACCATTGAAAAAGTTAGTTGAAAAGTGGAAAACATGCTTGAAAATGATTATTTGAACATTGAAATGTCATGAGACGCTAGTGCAGCACACAGACGTTCGTGTGATGCCCTAGTGTCTAGACACATCACGCTACAAAACGACAAGAATGGGAAAAGCACAAAGTTTGATGCAAAGCTGACACATGAAGGTAGCTACTGAAAAGGGGTGTTGAGAATCCTGAGAGGGGAAAAGGTTGATGTAGGGGCTAAAATGAGCCTACACAAATGCTAAGGGAGTGGACACTAAAGGGGATGGAAGAATGTATGTGAAATTGCCAGGGGTACAATTTTACAACATTACACTTATATAATGATTTGTGTCTTTCTTTGTAGAAGTATAAATCTATAAGGTTTTCTATCCCAATTGATCACTACAACTCCACATGGATAATTACAAATAATAAATATACAAAATAAAATCAAATTATTTGACTTGATGGAGAAAGCGACATTCATATATATTTAAGTGTGATACTTGCACACTATTACTAAATAAAAAATCAAAGAGCTTGATTCTACACCTCAAACATAAGATCTTCTAACTAGCTGAGAATAATATTAATAAAATGTACCTTATGAATTTTGGAGCCATTGTAGGGTTTCTTCCAATTGTACATAGTGAAGAGTTAAACACTACTAGTGAAGGAAATAAAAACCATCCCAAAAATATATAATTTTAAAAAATAAATAAAAATATAACTCATTATTTGGTGGATCAATGAATTCCACAAAGAAATCACTCATTCTAATATTGATCATATCCACCTTATAGTTCCCCACCATCATTTTTAATCTATAAATTTTATTAAAATATTCATAGAATCATACTTCTAACTTAATCAAATACCAATCAAAACAAAATAAAGATAATGGATGCAACTAATATTAAGAAAAAAAATAATGAATTTTGTATAATTCCATGACATCTATCTCTCACCTCTTACTCATAGAAGATTTTATGCTGCATTGAATCCTACCACCAAACCTCAACAAAATTCCCTCTACACTCAACATCCACCTCTAAATGATGAGTTAATGTGTATTCCATATCAAAATACCACCTCCCTATCATTAATATCCTCATTGTAAGCTTCTATACTACACATAAATCATAAAAAAATTTATAAACAATGAAATAAGGGGGAAAATAGCTTTATAAGAGCTTAATAGGTTTTCAAAGCTTAATCAAGAAAAAAAACACATATCCTAACCTATTTAATTGCATACATACCTTACATTCTCAATTTAATCAAGCAAATTAGCTTACATCACAACTAAGTGGCATGTAATAATTTTCATAAACACTTGCAAACTGGAACAATCATTGTTATTAGCCTTATGCATCTTTAGAATCTCTACCATTTTATTCCTTTCACTATAGCTATGGCCTTGGGATGAATTTGAGTTGCATCTTTGTAAAGGATTCTTTGTACCCATTAAATCAAATCCTAATGAGTAGAAGGAGTTGGACATTTTCAACTGAATTAGATGACATTGTTATGCTCACACTGATCCTTCATAGTTAAGTATGGATAATCCACGACATCCCACACAAATGACCTATAAATAATGCCATTGGATGTGAAAAATCATCTTAGAATAATGAAGTTGGGTACATGAAACCTATACCGAGCCAAGTTTTGAATCCGTAACCTAAAGTAGAGGGCTCTCCTACAAGAATACATTCACGATTGATATGTTGAGAGATATAATTGTCTCACTAGAAAACCATAGTATTCAAATAATCCACCTACCTTCTAATCCAACACTATTCTATGCACTACATCTAGATTTGAAACCTTTGGTTGTGGGGGACATAATATTTCATGAAAATCAAGCAATGAATAGAGTGATAGTGATAGAGTTGAGATAAATGAACCACTTAATTTTTTAAATGATAAGACAAAAAGTTTTGAACCACTAATGAAATGTTTAATAATAATCTAAAAAAAATGATTCTTAGATAATGAAAACTATTTTAATAGTTAATAATGACAAAAAAATGGAAGTTACTAAAACAAGTTCATCTTAAGAATGTCTTATCCACCAATTAAATAACTAAACAAGTCAATAATTTAGATTATCAAAAAGTAATATCGAATAAACAATATATAGATTTAATTAAGAACTAGTAATAAAAAATATCAAGTCATCATTGCATAAATCATGATTCATATATAAATTTTTAGATAGATTACAATATTTCAACTCAAAATATTATGTCTATGTACACTATTTAACATACGTTACGTTAAATAAATGACATTTGTTTTTGAAATGATGAAAGACCATAACTTGTCGTCCTTGGACAAATAAGATAGATTTAACAGTGTCACATAAGAATTGTCATTTTCATTATAATATAATTGATAGTAATTAGTTAAAAGACTTGTAAATATTGACTAATTTAACAATCTTTTTCTCTCAAATAAAATAGATTTCGTTATCAATGAAAACAAGCGCCGTATAAGACTACTCCCTGTCATTGTAAATATAATTGATAATAGTTAATTGAAAGACTGATAAATGTTTTGAATCCAATTCATACGGTGGGTATTCAACTGATAAGTTTACACCGACACCTCTATTTCATTGAAACCCACTACGAATCTTCACAGAAACACCGTAATTAATATCACTGACAAAGCGATCTTTTCAAGACAAAGACGTGAACGTAGACAAAATCAGATTGATGGACAACAGGCATCGATACTCCTTGTTTTATTCTTTTCTTTTCTCTTAATAATAATTCTTTTATTAAATCTGTATATAAATATCAGATGGGTTTAGTATGGGGAATATCATGGTTGATTAAGTAGATATAGACTATCAATCTTATATAGATAACTATTCTTGGAGTGCATTCAATAGAGCTTGGAGTGTATGTACAAACTACAATGTCTCATACATTATTTGGCATTAGGAAAGAAAACAAGATTTGATTTATTTCTTTTGTAGAATATCAATCTGATATGCTTGTGTCTTTTCTTCAAAATTCTAGAATTCAGTTCTCATAAATATTGTACAAGATGGTGTGAATGCATAATGTTCACTATTAGTAGTTATTTGAAAACATTCATATCGTCTCTACCACTGACTTAGATCGCCGTCCAAAGTGTAGATAAATACACTTGAATTCAATGATTGCGCAAAATAATACTTATAGTTTAAGAAGGCATTTACAAAACAACAATGGACAAATCTAGTAGTTTGAAGAATGGAAAATATAACAATAGATTGAGGAATAAGAATAAGAGGATGCTTATGATGTATTATTCATACTTCATCAAGACACTCTTGTTTTCCAATTTGCATTCTGCTTTTTAAATATATCATCCTTTAAAATATCTCTTATGAATATTTTTTGTGTTGAAAGCTTTCTTGAGACATTAGTGACAATGTCTTAATTTTCATCCTTTCATCAAGCTTTTGTTTCATGACGTAGAGAGAGTAGTTGATCAATTGATTTTTTTTCCTCTAATACAATCTCTTTGTCTTCACTATTTTTAATAAACATGAAGTGTATTGTAGAACACATCCAATTAGTGTTTTGATTTAGATTTCTAATTAAGTTTTAGCTATAAAAAATATATATTTAGTGTAAGTCTTTTTTTTTCAAAAAATCAATAATTTAAAAATCAACAATGTAAATTTATAGTAGAGGATTTCACTAAGGAATAATTAATTTTCATATTAGTTTACCTTACCACCTCACAATATAAAAGAGCTATTATGATGGCTATAGTAGTGTTCACTATCATTCAAGAAACAACAAATCAAATTAATATAGTTGAAATTTGAGCCTCAAATTAATGTTTGAATAAGACTTACATTCTAGATATCGTTGAAATTTTATCACAAGAATTTAATGCATTGAAAATATAATAAAATTTAAATAATTATTTCATTTATGCATTGACTATACCCGACATGAACCAGTAGAAAGTTAGATAAATGACATTTTCAAAATTATTAAATAAGAAAATTATTTATAGACTATAGGATTGTTGCTTAATTTTTTTAATTGTATATGTTGATTAGCTAAATAGATAAAATAAATTGTATTCAATTGATACTTTAGTATGCTTGACTTTGATAGGAAGTAATAATGTACATAGAAGAATATTAAGAATATCTATTTTTATTTTAGGAAAAACTGTTCACATATGAAATTATACTAAATGATATTACATGATGCTAATAGAAATATGTTAATCTATTTCCATTACTTTCATTTCAAACTTTATTTATAAAATAGATAATATTTATTTGAATAAATTAATAAAATAATTAAAATTTATTAATTTTTTGTTTTAATAAATTTTAAATTTTTTATGGTTTAATTTTTATTTAAATATAATTTTTTTTAAGGAGGAAAAAATGGTAGGTTTGTTGATAAGAGAGAACTTTGAACAAGAAATGGTTGGGAAGGATTGAAAAGGTCTTAAATTCAAGAGGAGCAAGAAGATCCATATGATCTCAATACATACAAATATAGTATCTAGTCAGGAAGGTAAGTTTGATCAAAGACCCCACCTAAGGAGAGAGGAATGGTGGTTCTTGAAATATGGGATGAGAAAGAAAATTAGTTTCATGGTGGTAGATCTTGGGTGGAGAGAGTAGAGCAAAAAAGATTGGATTTTTAATTATACTTGAGGCTCTAGATCTTAAACTATCTTTAGAAGATGAATATATTTGCCTAAATATCTTAGATAAGATAGTAGAGAGAAAAATTTAGGATGGAAAATTATTTTATAGGAAATTTCATGGGTATTAAACCCAACATCGATGTCTTTAGAGAGTGGATAAGTACTTGAGATGGAAGACTTAAAGTATTTTAGAGACATCAATACTAGTTAAAAGATTTTTAAGTCAATATTTTTCCTAGTCCTAGCTTGCATTCCATTAAATTCTTGCTTCTTGCATCTTCACTTTGTCCTTCTTAGTGCAAAAGCTTTAAATACAAGTTAGGAAAAATAATACATGCAACATTCTAGTATAACATCAAACACTATACTATAAAAAATAAAATAAACATGAGAACATCCATATATTCATGATGTCATATATTAGAATCTACATTTCAAAATAGAATATCATAAAAAAATAAACATGCATAAATTATAGAGAGATAAACCATCATATGCATCATAGCCATCATATGGGATTCAATGATCAATATAAGTCTTAACATGTACACACACACAAATATAAAGAAACACACATATGAATAAATTTTTGTACAATTGAGCTCCCCATGTCCAAATTTTGGGACATATAAACACAAAATAACAATATGATAGCAAGATACAACAAGATAAATAACATCACTATGAATCTAGTATTGTAAGGGGCTTTGGGTCATTTCTCACTCTAATGGCTTGGGTGTGGCCACTAACTAGGTCTTGGTTGCTACAATGTACCTTGTGACTAATTCTCTTGAATAGCCCTAAAATAAATCTATCTTTGAACCCTCATATATACTAACAACATAAACCTAGGCACACATTCTTTATGTGTTTCTCACAAATCATTAGGTAAATGCCAAATAGGAGTGAAAAATGTTTGCATGCCTCTATTTAAGTTGAGGTTAGTGATGATCCACTAAAAGGGAAGCATAATCAAAGTAGAATCCTAACGCAATTAAGGGATATTTACATATAAAATAAACCTCTTAAGGATGACATCATAAAATAATGAACTAACAAAAAAATTTAAAAGACAACAAAATTTATTATAGTAAAATCATCCAAAGTAAAAATATAAATTATTTTATATGAACTAAACTTACAAAATATCTATTAATTCACTAGGTTTAATTTGACTCTACACCTATTTTTTAGATGCATAGGACAACTAAGAAGGGGGGGTGAATTAGTTGTATACTTAAAACAATCAAACCCTCAATAGCTTTTCAAACCCTTATCAACCATTAAACCCAAGTATTATGCATTAGAAGAATGTAAACATATGAAGTAGTAAAGAAAACACATCCAAACACATAAGAACACTAGATTTAAATGTGGAAAACACAAGGAGGGAAAAAACACAGTGAGGATTAGCTCACAAATATATGAATTACAACACCGAATACAATTAGGCTCATTGCTAAGGGCTCACTGCCCAAAAAAAGAAGAAAGTCTCACTGTCAAGAAGAAATAAGATAGAAGAAGACTATTATAAAGAGATTCAATATCTCAAGGTAGCAAGAGAAATCCACCATTGAAACTTTGCACCATCTGCAACCTTTAGCTTACTTCCTCCAGTAACTTCAAGAGCACTAAGAATGTAGACCCTTCTTCTCACCGCATTAGAGTCATAGACATTAATCTCACACTCAGATCACTACATGTAATCAAATTCATATCTTTTGCACACCTTCTATAGATCCACACACATCTCCAATAACTTACCTTGCTTATATACCATCCTCGACCTAAAAAATCTCAATCAAGTTAGCCTTAATGAAACGTATGCACCTAAAACGTGCAACACCAAAATAGGTCTAGAACCTTTGAAAATTGGGTGTGTTTGGTGAGGGGATGTATGAATTAGGATATATAATGTATTGACACCCAATTTCAAAGAGACTCCACTCAAGGATAACCTAGGTAGAGATCTCAATGCAAAGGAGATTGAAATCTTGTAATAGGGTTGTCCTAGAGACTGAATGATAGCTAATGAGGGGTTCACCACCAAGTGTAAACTTGGAAAAGACAATGGAATGCAAAACACAATGTAAAAACCCTGATTGACTGAAAATTAACTCTAAATGACCTAGAAAAGTAAACAAAATGCAACAGAAAGCTATGAAATTGAAAGTGTGCACTTGGAAGACTGAAGAAGGAAGAATGGAGATCTGAATTACTAAAAAATATGATGTTGATGTTGACTGGGACTCATTTTCCAAGCTAGGTGAATCAGTCCAGTTTTTGGGAAAATGTGAAAGAACAGGTTTCAGCCAAAAGGGTATCCAAATCTGTAAAAATCTCTATCAGGCCTATATAGTGGGACTCATTCGTCAATGGTGGAAAATCAGTCCACTTCTGCTTTTCTAGAAGTTCTAAACTAGATTTTGTGCCTCTCGGTCTACTCTACTCTTTTTGATTGGTTTCTAAATTCGAAACTGCAAATTGCCATTTGTAGACCTTCTCCAAGCTTCTTCAAGGCTTGATGACAACTTTAGGGATTTTGATGACTTTACAACTTTTCTCCAACTTTTCTTCTTGATAAATATACAACCTAGCCCTACAAATCACACACAAGAAGAGGGAAAATTTTTGTGGGGGTTAGTGAATAGGGGTTTTCCTTGGTCAAACCCTTTGTTGGTAATTAAACCTTGAAATGAAAGAAAATATGAAAGGAGAATGATGAATGAACAAAAGACGATGTTGCAACTCAACAAACCCTAGTAATAAGGTGCTGCAAGTATGCTTGAAATGGTTGCAATGAATGTGGTTCTTGAATCTTGCTTGAATGATGTTGATCTTGCTTGAAACACTTGCTTGGATCATGAACTCTACATCGCAAATATTAGCACAATAACAAACATGAAGAATGAAATCTTTGAGATAATGATTGACACTTGAAGAATGCTCTTAAATGCTTAATACTCTTCCCTTGAAGTACTCTTGAATACTCTTGTGAATGCTCGAATGCCCTTGTGAACTCTCTTGAATGCTAGGTGTTGAATATGAGTGAAAGAACCTTATATTTATACTTAATTATGCAAGAATTCCTAAAATTACAACACTACAAGCCGACATCAGATCTATAAGAATAAAATCCCACTAGAAATTTGAATTAAATTTGAATTTTGGTCACACAGGACTCATTCGCGCCCAAGGTGGCGAATGAGTCCCATCACACATAATGTATGGGACCAAAAATGAAAAATGCTTAGAAATGTGTGAAACCTACATCGGGGCCAAAAAGACCTAGGTGGGACTCATTCACCCAAGGTGGAAAATGAGTCCCAGACACTAAATCTAGGTGACATAAGCTAGGAACACTAAAATTATGATTGGTTAATAGGATTATCCTTGAAAAGATGCAATAAATGAGACTTGTGGATACAAAATAGGTCCAATTAAAGCATAAGAAATCCCAATTATTAATGAAAAGCCTAGAGAAATGTGAAAGTGTGTTACAACACTTTACAACACTCCAAATAAGGCAAGATTAAGGTTGATTATGATTAAAATGCTTATCTTGTTTGATAAAAACCCTAGAAAAGTGTGAAAGTGTGTTACAACACTTGAAAAAAAATTTTCAAGGCACCATTAAAATCCATTAGTTCACAAGGACCCAAGACCTAATGTGAATGTGTTATCCACATTGCAACATCAAATCAAGGCAACATTAAGCCAAAATCACAAGGGCCCAAACAAGTCAAAAAAAGTAGAAGGGTTACTTTTTTGGTGACTCCAAGGTCGACACCAAACACCTTTGCAACGGAAAGAAGTGAAGGATGACCAAACCAAGGGTTAACTAGGACCCAAATCCAAATCACCATGCTACACAATACATTCACAATCCATGAGGTACCTTTGCAAATAGCGCTAGCACACCAAGTTGACCAAACCTAAACTAACACTACAAGAGACCACATACACACTTCTCCAGGTCACATGGACCACATAGTAACACTCCACAACATTCATACAACATATCAGAACAACATATCCAAATATTCCAACAACATCAAAATATTTTGCAACTCTACCACAACTACCTAAAACTGAGAACATCATAATCATGTGCAATGAAACACCCTGCTACATAATATAACTTAATAACCAACCTTGTGGAACACCTCTAAACTTGAAACCTTAAGGGAAGGAAGGTATTTACAATATAAGAACATTCCCAAATCTGTAAGACTAGAACCCTTAGTGCAGAGAAATGTGGAGCAATCCCATTTCTCCCAGACAACCTTCTACACAAAAAGATAAACTATCAAACATAACTTTTACTGTCGTACAATCCAAAATTTTAAACTCTAGATATAGAGCCTTTGAACACCTCTAATCATCATATTCAAACGGTACAAGCATATCTTCAACCATGAAGAAATGTGGAGCACAACAATGAACACACCTCTATCACTTTGTACACTCTTTTATTTAAATTTTCTCAAAAGCACTTGGAAACCAAGTGGACCAACTGCAACTGTGGCACTTAATCATTCCATATACTAGTGAAAAAACTGATGACAATAACACAACATACTACAACACACACCAACAATCTTCCTAACCAACTCAGGCTTCCAAAAAACTCTGCAACTATGTTATAGGTTGACAACAATGACAACATCAACATTGTGTTGACATCAATGACAACACCATAACTCAAGATTCTTACAATATCCCCCTTTTTCATTGATGGAAACACCAACTTTCTAAAAAAACATCAATAACAAAAACAACTATGCATTAAGCAACTCTCTTCATACTCTCTTTCTCTTTCTCCTAAACACTCTCTCCCTATATGGTCTTTAGACCATATTCTTTCCTACAATGCACTATGGTTTTTCAACCAACTTTCTCTCCATTTGACATCAATGGAAAAAGACCATAAAATCATTCAAATCTCTTATGTATATTGAACTCTTTTTCTCTCCTCCTTTGACAATATTCAAAAGGAAACACTTGCGCCTTTCACACATCATCTGCATAAAATTTTTCTTTCTATTTTTCCCTTTTGGCATCAGCATACACCACTTTGATACCACTTACAACACCAACAAGCAACTACACTTACTCTTCTACACTCTCCCCCTTAGGGGGACATAATATGCTCCATCTCATTGCACCACCCAAAAGTACCACTACCTACTCCCCCTAAGAGGTAGCCTTTAGCATCAATCCAAGACCAAGGATGTATCTTGAAATGCTCCTAGATAGATGCACACACTTATGCATCTAGTTAAAAGGAGAGGAAATAACCCCTACTTTCTGCCAGAGATACTCAAAAGTGTCTTTAGGAAGAGCCTTTGCGAAAATATCTACAACCTGATCCTTAGTAGGCACATACTCTAGCTTCACTTCATTCTCTACAACTTTCTCTCTTAAGAATTGATACCAAATTGAGATATGTTTTGTTCTTGAACATGCATTACCAAATTCTTTGAAATATTGATTGCACTTGTATTATTACATAAGATAGAAATAGGATCATCATTTGATACTTTGATATCCTTTAATATTTTCTTCATCCACAACACCTATGTACAACATATCAATGCTAGTGTATTATACTCTTATTCTATAGTAGATAATGACATTGAATCTTGCTTCTTACTCAATCATGAAACCAATATACTTCCAAGAAAGAAAGCACCACCACCTGTACTTTTTCTATCATCTATATATGCTGCTCAATCTACATCTATATATGCACTCAAGGAGAATTCAATATCCTTTGGATACCGCAAACCACAGTCCAAAGTGTCCTTCAAGTATCTAAATATCCTCTTCACCACTACAAAATGAGTTTCTTTGGGATCTTCATGAAATATTGCCACAAGAAAAACTGCATGCATGATATCTAGTCTAGTACTTGTTAGGTATAACAGTCCTCAAATCATTGATCTATACTTGCTTTGATTTGTATTAGGAGATTCATCATTTTTTCTCAACTTACAACCAGTAACCATAGGAGTACATACTAGTTTATAATCCTCCATCCAAAACTTCTTCAACATTTCCTTAACATATTTTGATTGTGAAATGAAAATACCTTTTTCTAATTGACTGATTTGTAATCCAAGGAAGAAATTCATCTCTCCACACATTGAAATCTAAAACTCTTTTTGTATCTCATCTAAAAAATTCTTGCACATAACTTCATTTCCTCCAAAGATAATGTCATCCACATATACTACCACAATCAGGATTTTTTCTCCTTCAACCTTGAAGTAAAGGTTTCTGTCTATAGTACCTTTCTTGAATCCTTGTTGCAACAAGTACTTATATAACGTCGCATACAAATCTTAGGAGCTTTTTTGAGTCCATACAATGACTTATTCAACCTGTAGAGCATATCAACACCATCTAACAACTAGAATCCTTTTGGTTGTTCAATGTATACCTCTTCTTCCAACTCACCATTCAAGAATGTAGAATTTACATGCATCTGATATGCTTTGAAGTCTTTATGTGCTACAAAATCCAGAAACATTATAATAGCTTCCATTCTAGCCACTAGAGAAAAATTCTCCTCAAAATATATACCTTCTACTTGTGAGTAGCCCTTACACACAAGTCTACCCTTATTTCTAAAACTTTTTCCATTCTCATTCAATTTGTTCTTGAAAACCCATTTAGGTCCTATCACATTGTTATTTACCAATCTTGGGACCGATTCCCAAGTTAGATTCTTCTCAATCTGTTCTAACTCCTCTTTTATAGCTTTGATCCAATTCTCATCTTTGCATGCTTCACTTGCTGATTTTGGTTCCACCTTAGAAAGTCAAAAATATTATCAAAAATAAAACCAAACTAATGCAACTTTGTTTGCAAAAGTCAAACTTGATTTGCTCATTCAACTCCAAAAAGAATTAATTAATTAAATTAATTAATTAATCATTCTCAACCACTTTCCTGATTAAGAAAATTGTGATCCCCTAATTTCTCAATCTATTCCTAACTGATCAATCTATATTTCTAACTGATCAATCTATATTCCTGACTTATCAATCTATATTCCTGACTGATCAACCTATATCCCTGACTAATCAATCTATTCCTCAATCACACTAATCAGGTAATCTATTTTGCACAAATTATGCCCATCTAAATCCTCTCAACATCTTTCGACCGTTGATCAAGATATTCTACTATGCGATCCTGATCATCCATTTCAAATCACAATTTCTATATAACAAACCTCTTTCCTCACAAAAAAGGGATTGAAGAATCAACCTATTTTGCACCATGAAGTACTGTCAAGATCCTAATCACCATTGACAAAACTTCAACACGTATCTTCGATCAACATGCATGTTCTTCAAAGCTTTCACAACACAACTATGGAGGCTTTACATTGATATGAGCAACCACATCTTCGTAAACACACTCAAACACGAGATGGGTAATGATTTAGTGTAGTGAATTCAATTGTTCTTGTGTTATTTCATTTATATTTTTGTGAATTCAATGTTCTTAGTCGTTCATTTCATGAGTGAAGGAATGAATCTAGATTATTGTTTTGAATTAGATTAGCTTCTTTTCAGTTTAATTATCTTGTTTATACGCTTAGATTTTCCCCCTCACACACAATCTAACACAATATGTTTCCTCACACATAAACACATAACCCCTTCTAGAATTATCAAAATGGATGCATCCAAGTATATAATGACACAATATAACTCTTACAATCTCTTCTCACATAATTGCACTACACACCACTCTCTTTATTGCCTCACTCTCCTCCCAATCCTCTCTCCTAGCAGTAACCCTAGTGTAACTGCACTGCTTAATCTTCTTCACTTACTATGAATTTTCTTAAAATCTCATTTTATAACTTTCCCCATCTTCCAAAACAAACCATGTATACCTCAAGATGGGTTAAATATTGACACCATACAAATGTGTTGTCAAAATACAATAACAAACTTGTGAATTCCAAAAGCTCAACAATAGATATCTCTAAATAGTTCATCACACACTTTCTCAATGGTCCACACAACCTCATAGAATATCTATCTTTTGGCACAAACCCAAAATAGAATTTTATAAATTAAAATAGTTTCATCTAAACACCTTTCCTAACCTACACACACTCTTTTACCAAATGATAAAACAAAACACATCCAAATCACCTCAAAATTTATGAAAAGATGAATAAGTTAAATACTCTAAAATATTAATGAAATCACAACATCTAATTACCTAATGTGATGAAATCAAACCACTTTTCCCATCCAAAACTGTCATCTATTTTTCAAACTCATGCTTTACCTTAGATTCCTATATTTGTAGATAAAATGTAGATTCTCAACAATTCCATCAAAATGTATTTGCATCATAATCTACCAAAGGAGATAGCCAAAAAATCTCCCAGTTTTACCTCGATGTGAGTTGATCCCAAAGATCCTAGCCTACTATGATTTGTGTTAAAAAAAGAGCATCATAATCTATGCAAGTCACAAATATAAATAACTCTCTCACCTTATGTATTATTACATGACGATCCTTGACATCTTATTGGTTGTGTGGGGGTATAGAAAGAGGGATCGATAAAAAAAATTCAAAATTCAAAAATTCAAAAGAGAAAAAAATTAAAAATTTGTAAAAATTCTAAAGAAAATTTTAAAATCAAAAATCAAAAATTAAAATTAAATAAAAATATCAAATTTAAAAATTAAGTGAATATAAATTTTAAATAAAACCAATCAAAAGAAAGAGCAAGAAAAATTGATGTATTCCTTGTTGACCATAATTACTTTATGTGGATATTCTTATTGATTTTTCCCCTTTACTCAATGTGGCTAGATGGTTATCTTTATTTTAGCTTTGAAAATGAAAAAAAATCTCCCCATCTTCTAGAAGATTTTAAACTAAGTCAATATTTTTCCTATTCCTAGCTTGCATTCCATTATTCCTTCTTCTTGCATCTTTTATTTTTCCTTCTTGCAAAATCTTGAAATGCAAGCCAAGAAAAATAATACATCCCAACATTCTAGTATAGCATCACATTTTATATCAAAAAAATTAAAATAAACATGATCATATTCATATATTCATGTTGTCATACACTAGAATCTACATCTTAGAATATAACATCATAAAAAATACACATTCATAAATAAAGAGATAAACCATCATATGCATCATAACCATCATATAGGATTCAAGGATCAATATGTCATAGAAAACACACACAAAGACATGAAGACACACACATAATTACATATATGTGAAGAAAATTTTATTCAATTGAACTCCCCAAATTTAAAATTGGGGACATATAGATAAAAATAATAATATGATAGCAAGATACAAGCATCTAAATAACATAACTGTGAATTTGGAATTGTAAGGGACTTTGGGCCATCTCTCACTCTAATTGCTTGGGTGTGGCCTCTAACTAGGTCTTGGTTCCTACAATGTACCTTATGACTAGAATTATCTTGAATAGTCATAAAATAGATCTATCTTTGAACCCTCCTATATGCCAACAACATAGACATCAAGCATACATTCTCTATATGTGTTTCTAACAACTCATTAGGTAGATGCCAAATAGGAGTGAAAAATGTTTGTATGCCTCTATTTAAGTTGAGGTTAGTGATGGACAACTAAAAGGGAAGCATAATCAAAGTAGACTCCTAACCCAATTAAGGTATATTTAAATATAAAATGGGCCTATTAAGGATGAAATCATAAAATAATGGACTAATTAAAATAACTTAAAAGAAAAAATAATTTGTTATGGTGAAATCATCCAAAATAAAAATATAAAAAAATTTATTTTGTTATGTTAAACTTCCAAAATTGATATTAACTCACTAGGATTAGTTTGACTCTACATATATTACTCCATCTCAATCATCTTTCTAAAAATGAATCTTCTGTATTTTTAAGATTTATTGGGCTTTAATTTCTATTATAGAAATTATTGTATTTTCTCAAAAAATTATTCATTCTTTATAAAGAAAAAAAATCTAAAATATATTTCAAAAAATATTTTATCCACCAATATGCAAATTAATTTCAATCGATATCATCCATTTCAATCTTTTAATCAATTTATTTCCTTTAAAAAAAAATAAAAATGTGAAATTCATCGTGAATAAAGATAATTTTCATTCTAATGATGATTTTCTTTACTTGAGTCCATGCCAATGATTTTAAACTTGTCTACTATTGAAAAAACCCTCCAATAGGTTGTTATACCCTAGCATATTGGCATCCAAATGGAGGATATTGGAAAGGAAATGGAATTTCATCTATTGAGTTCTATTATGTTCTTGGAAATTATAAGAATATAAATTTATCTATTGAGTTCTATTATGTTCTTGGAAATTATGAGGCATCCATGTTGGAAGCTAGCAAAGTTCCTAATAGGTACACCTAGGATGTTCCTTTAAAATTTAATTATCCTAATGAACATCATAGTTCATATTAATTGTGGTCAGCTTATTCCACCTATCTTTCAAATATAAATGTTGGTGTAATGTATGTTGAAATTCAAAACATATATATATCCTTTTAAATAACTATGTTTCTAATGTCTTATGTTTTTTTTTTGTTTGGTTTATGTATTATAAGACGGATTATATAGGCCTCTTGTAAGCCTTCAAGATCTCTTACTAGTCTCACATATGTCTATACAAGATGAGGTTGTTCAATAATTATTTGTCTAATTTGCAAATCTTAGGTCGCATACCATCTTCTAGAAGTACATTAAAATTAATAATAATTTAATAAAGTTATTAATATAATATATATATCCTGAAATCTTTTCAATCCACATTCATATGTTCCTTATTTTCTATGTATATTTCTTAATAAATTAACAACTTTGAATAATGTGGTTGTTGTTATGATAATTTTCTATTATCTAATGATTTTTACTAGTTAAATTATTCTATTAAGTAATTATATCCTAGGTAGTGATACAAATAGAGGTACTTGTTGACAATAAACAAAAAAAAGGTCTAGGTTTGTATATATATGTATGTGTAGCACCTTCATGTAAAATAATAAAATGAATAAAAAATATTTAGTAAATAAAACACGCATGCTTTAATACATCATATTGAGGATAGAATCACACACACATGTTAATCAATTGATATGTTTTACATTTTCATCATCTCTTCACAAAGAAATATTAGATATACACATCATAAATGCTTATAATATTACACATTATTTCTATTACGTATTCTTCTGTTTATTTATTAATCTTCTATCCTAATTTTATCCTCTATCTATCTCTATCTAGGTCCTCTTTGTGTGCAATATATTGATATTGGAATTATATCATAATTTGATACATAGCGATGTGTCCCTAGGACCATTCTCATACAAATACACCCCTTTAAAAGTATGATTGTGCTACATTGCTATTTTTAGCACTTGTAACACCTTCTACCATCCTTTATCACTAATTTCCAGTTAGAAGATGCATCTCTTGGAATGAGCTTCTAGTTCCCTTGTAGGTTTTCACCATAGGCCTCTATTAAGATAACCTATTATATTTTTAACCTAAAAGGGATCTGATATCATGATACCCTTTCAAGTTTCCAACCTAACTCATGAAGTCCTCAATTGACTATATTTTCTACCCACATCACCCCTAGCTTAAATTGTATCTCATCCTCAAGACATATTGGTTCTATTTTTCCAAATCCTCCTAAACAAATTTATTTTCCATGCAATCATGCCCATAATTCTAAATTCTAAAATTCCTATCAAAACTTTCAAAAAAATGTGAAAAACTATCTCCAAAATCACTAAATCAAGGCATAATAGCCTTATGTATAAATTTTAGAGTTTAATACGTGTTGTCTGATTGAGCTATAATTTGTTGAATTTTCCACACCCATAACACAATTTCTATATTTTGTATTATGAGAATTTTTTTTTTGATAGGGCCCCAAAACCAAGTACAAATGATTTTGATGGGATCCACAACCCAATCCAAATCAAGAAAGCTGCTAATAGAAAATAATTAGCAAAACATCAGCAACCAAACAACAATGACCATCAAAAATTAGCAAGACAACTCAAGCTACAAACATCAAGAACCAAATGGACCTTAAACCCAACAACCCAAGTTTTGATAGTAGTAACCACCTGAAACAATCAAGCAACAATGCAATTAATCTACAACAATCCATCTACTCAATAACAAAAACACCGAGCCCATCAAATCCAAACTCCCCACCTTAATAGGGAAGCTAGAGAAAACAACAAAACACTGATAATCATCCATATCCTTGTAGTTCCATCCCACTTGAAAATCCAACCCAATCTCCTCCTCAATAGGAGAGGGCTCCCCTCTAATGGAGAGGAAGAAATAGAAAGCCTTACTGGACCAAAGCCAACACACTCCCAACAAACAAGTTCCACCTCAATAGAAACAAGCAGTAAAGAAGAGAGCTTCCCACCAAGTCAACAACGACCAACTCCACCTCAAAAGCAGAGGGTTCCACCTTAGAAGGAACAATATTCACCTCCATAGAAGAAACTAAAGAAAGAACTTGGAAGAAAGAAGGAACTTCGATAGAAAGGACAGTTACATCCTCCTTAGACAAAGTGAGATACAGGAGCTTGAAAGAAGAGACAACCATCAACATAGAACACAACCATGATTGAGCCTTCATAATAAACCTTTGTAATAGCTCAACAACATCAACATCAGGTTTCTTACCAAGTGTGGACACAAAAATTATACTGCTTTGCAGAAAGTACAATCTGTGACCTAATTAGGTCCTATTTTAGGCACCTTGCATCAATCGCCCCTTAAAAACTACATTTATAGGCCCCTAATGCTCATGATTTTGGACCTTAAGGCCTATTTCACTCACAAATCACTTAAATCTTGACAAATAACATTCAAACCACTCAAATTTCGTGAAACCCACCAAAAAAAATTCTTGGTGGGACTAAGTCGCCCAAGGTGGCAACTTAGTCCCTTTTGGGGTATTTTCCACTTTTGAGTGGGAAAATCACCGACCTAATTCAAATTTTTGAGGGATGTCGGCCTATGAAGTTAAAATAATGAGTAATTCGGTGTTAATTCCTATAAATACATGTTTTTAGGTCATTTTTCACATCTCCTAGTCATTTTACAAAGCAAAAATCAAAAGTCAAGAGAAAAATATCTTTCATAAGAAGATTCAATAACATTTCTATAGCAAAGTTGAAGCTTAAGGGAAGCAAACTAGGGTTTTTGTAGGTCTTCAAGCTCACTTTTTGTTCAAGATCTCACATTGCAAAGGACTGATCATGGATTCCTATGGTGAATCATGGAGAAATCTAGGTTGAGGAGATGTAACTAGCCATCAAATCACACCTAATGACTTGTTTTCAAAGTGATTCCATCTTCCATTTTCTTCTTATCTTCAAACTTAAGGTTTGCATAACATTTTCATGTAATTTGTATTCATTTGTAATGTTGTAGGGTTTCGTGGATTGAAGTCTTGCATCATTCAAGTGCCATTTACTTATCTTATTCTAGCACATTAGAATAGGATCTTGTCTCATTTCAACTTTTCTTAGTCTTAGACAAACTTAAGGCTAGGGTTTTATACAAATTTTGTCTTTCACAAAGTTTAAATACCAACTAGGGTTTGACCAAGGAAAACCCCCCATTAGAAGTCAAATTATCTTTTGTTTTGCAGGGTTTTTCGAAGATTCAGATTTAGATTTCTATCAAAAAGCAAAGTGCAGGTTGTGGGCTTCTGTTTCCACTTTTGGATTTGTAGAAATCCAAAGTGGAATAAGTCACCCATAGTGGTGACTTAGTACCACTGCACTTCTTTTTCAATATTTTTTATAGTTTCAAATACCCATTTGGTAGAAACAACTTTCTAGGCAGTTTCCCTAGTCTGGGACTAAGTCGCCTAGCCTAGCGTAAATGTCCCAGTTGGCTCAAAAATCAAAATTTCCAGAATTTCAGAGGTATCTGCAATCCACAGTCAGCTCTTCATCAGTTTCTAGGTGCATAGTTTTTGTCTTACATCTTTATTTTGTCATCTATTGCATTTATTTTACCTTTCTGCATATCACACTATGTTTTCAAACAAGTTGCATTTATTAAGTTTTGCATCATTAAATCATTTGTTTTTCAAATCAGTGCATTAGTACATCTTAATTAGACATACTATATCTCATTCACATTAACTTTGAGTGTAGACATTTGCATTTTGGACCCCATTTCTTTCTCCTTTTAGGTGAAAAACCCTAGAAGGAGCTAAAGCAATGTGGGCAATCCAAAATCATTTTCCATATTTTGGTGAACCTGATGTCATAGTGGGAAAATTTTAGATTTTATCATATCTCATAGATGCATCGAGGTGGACACAAAGAAAATTGATGTTATCATAAACATGCCACCTGCTAGGAACATCTCTCAATTACACACATTACAAGGACGAATTCAAGCCATCCGTCATTTTGTCACTTCTTTAGCTGATAGAACATTACCTTTCACACATCTCCTCAAGAAGGATGTGCCTTTTGATTGGAATGAGGATTGTAAATATTCCTTTGAGAATTTGAAGGAATACCTCGTAACTCCACCCATTTTACAATCTGCCATGCCAAACAAACCATTCATCTTTTACATCGTCGCATTTGCTCATGCTCTTGCAACATTGTTAGCTAAAAAAGATGATAATGGAAAGGAACATCCTATTTATTACATTAGTCAAACTCTAATTGATTATGAAAATTGATACATGTAAATTGAAAAACAATGTTTAGCCCTTGTATTCGCTACTAGTAAATTGCGATATTATTTACTAAATGCTGAAATACAAGTTATGACAAAATTTGATCCTCTCAAACATCTTTTTCACAAAATTGACTTATCAAGATGTTTAGCTAAGTGGGTTATGTTGTTGATTGAGTTTGACCTTAAGTATGTTTTGCAAAAAGCAATTAAGGGCCAATCCTTGACTAACCAATTAGTTGATGCTCCTTCTCCTTTAGCGTTACCTAGCAATGACTCTTTTCCTGATGATAGCGTGTTGACAACACACATTTCTACATGGGAATTATACTTTGATGGATCCAAGTGTAGAACAGGCTCCAATGCTGGAGTAATCTTAGTTTTTCCTGAAGGAAAGCCTATTCCCTTGTCGTATCGACTCAATTTCCTATGTATGAATAACACAATTGAATATGAGGCATTAATTGTTGGGTTGTGTGCCGCTTTAATCATGGGTGTCAAAGATATTAAGATCTTTGGTGACTCACAATTATTCATTAAACAAATCAATGAAACATATCAAGCCAAGCATGACTGATTATCCAAGTACAAAGACCTTATCATGCATTTGTTAGAGAAGTTTCAGACATTTACCATTGATAACATCCCATGAAAAGATAACTGAATTGCGGATGCAATGGAAAGTGTTGCCTCTCTTATTTCTCCCCAAGATCCTTCAAAATATTTCACATTCACAATTCACCCTATTATGAAACCTTCGATCAATGAAAAGACCGAAGAGGTTTTAACAAGAAATGAAGAAAATTCAAGTGAATGGTATGATGCCATATTCAACTATTTGAAAAGTGGCACCTTTCCTAAGCAAAAAACTAAAAACCTCCGTGATCATTTACATAAGACCGCATCTAAATATGTCATCCTCATAGATGTGTTATATCAAAGGTCATTTATTGGTATCTTACTACGATGTTTGAAATGTAATACCCTCCTCGGGTTTGCCTTGACTTGTGTGAGTGTGTGTTTCATTGGTTACTGAGTTATTTGATTGTGTGGAAAATATAATATGTTAGTAATCATGTTTAAATAATTAATTAAATCATAAATGAAATTGCAAGGTTATTTAAAATATAATTAGGAATTAAAATAATAATCAATTAAATCAAATCAAATGATTTAGAACAAATGATCAATCAAACTAATTCGTTAAAAGTAAAAGTGATATTATTAGATAAATTGATTTAAATTGTTATGAACAAGTAATCTTGAAAAGATAATTATTATAATAAGAAATGTAATGGATACTTATTTAGAATCTTGCAAATGGTTGATTTTAATTATTCTAATGTGGAAGTAATTAACAAATAGTGTATTGTGAAGATAATGAATATATATTCAAATAGAAGTTCATTTTTGTGGAGTTAAATTTATTTAGTTTAATCAAAATGCTTGATAAAAGAAAATGAAATATAAATACTTGAAAAGGCAACAAAAGGAATTAAAGGGATTAAATATTATTTGGATTTATTTCTTGAATTGTGACTTTTGGTTTTCACTGGAGAATATGAAGAATAAATAAATAAAAAGCTCAATCTTTTGTGGATTCGATTGGATTTGAATTTTATTTTTAAAAAAGAAGTGACTTTTGGCATTCGCTTGAAGAGGAAATGGAAGAGACTTTTGTGTGTGTTTTTATTTAGGGGAGTTTTGTTGTTAGAGGATTGGCATTCTCTTTCCAAGAAATTTTGGAGAAATTTTGGCAGTCATTTTTTTGTTACAGTATTGCATTCTTTTCTATTATTATTCTAGAGAGAATTCATTTAGGAATGAGATTTAAGTTGAGGGAGGATATTGGAGCTACTGCTGGAAACAATCGGTAGCAGATGATTGGATCGGTAAGAAGGATAAAGCTTCTACAATTTCCTCCAGGCGTAGGACACCAGGTTCTTCTTTTTCTTTTAAATTATTCTCTTTCTTTAGTATCAAAGAAATAAAAAATTTTGTTGCGAATGAAATTTTCTTCTGGTTTTGTAATTTAATGTATGTAGAAAATTCTAAACTGAAATGCTTTGACCTGCTTCAATGAGGAAAGTTCTCATCAAGGGGAATCAAGTATTGATTTAAAGTGAAATTTTGTTGGGATTCTGGAATTGAACAATGTTATTGTAGTTTTGTGTTAAAAATAATAGTGAACCAGTAAAAGAATAATCTCATGTCTGTGAATTCGGGGTTGTGTAAATTTCCATTTGTGGATAAATTTTGCAAATATATTCTGTGTTTAAATATTTATATTGATACAGTATATTGTACAATAGAAAATTTATTTCTCTATATTCAAAATATTTTGCAGTAATATATATGTATATATATATCATTATATATATATATGCATATATAAATATATAAATGTATACACATACTGCATGTATAAAATGCAAAGATGGCATTAAAAGAAAAAATTTAATTCAAGAGTTATATTTCCACCAGATAAAATTATTTTGAAAATTATTAAAAATAAATAATAATAATAAAAATAAAATAAAATATATATATATAAATCTCTAATTTTTGCTTTAGGGTCAATTCTAGTGGTCCGCCCCACAGACTCCACCATATTCAAATGTCCTGAGAGCTCAAGCCACAGCTGCAACTGGTTTGATCACAGGACAAATTCACTAATCGTCCTGCCTAGAGGGCTACTTTTAAAATCTTTGTTTGAAATTCCTTTGTTTTATTTTAAAATGGATTCCTAAATGCAAAAAGTCTTTTCTTTTAAATGATTCTATTGATAAGTATTTAACATATATATATTTATGTATATATATATATTTATGTATATATATTTAATTATTTATTAAATCGTATATGTTTTCTGTGATTTCTTAAGTGCACTGTTAAGTTAATTATTTCTGATCGTAAACAGAATTCTTTTTCTGATATGATTAAAAACATAATTGTATTATAGTGTGAACATGAAATTAGAGAAGAATTTCTATTAATTTGTTAAATTATAAACATGATGGAATGATATAGTAAAAAGGAAGATTATGAATAAATATATATGTACCAGCATTGATTTCTTTAATTCTTGTTTTGAGTGAATACTTTGGAATAGAAAAGAATTCCTTTTAATTTGTTAATTTTTGGAATTTGATAGGATAATATAATAGAAGGGCAATTTGTGAATATATATTTATATCAGCATTGATTGTTTAATTCGTATTTTTAAATGAGTATATGGTAGAAATAGAATTTAATATAGAATTGAATAAGTCATCTTTTATTCTTATTTTGTGAAGTTATAGTCTGGTAGACTTGTTGATTCCTAGAAAAGATCTATTCTCTTTCTACTTTTCCTCCTCAAAAAGAATTAAAATATATAAATATGTAGTGGTGTTAAAAGGTATTTATGTGTGTAAATTTATTCAGATAGATTTAAGATTTTAAGGTGGTAATTTCTAATATGTAGTTTGAGTATTTAGAGTATTGTTATTATTGTCATTTTAAAGTATAGACAATTGGTCTTAAATGGTTTTCGCAATTAATTTAAGTATTGGAGGTGAATGTTAAGTTAGTATGATGAAAGGGGAAATTTAACTGTATGGGCATGATTAGAGATTGATTAGGATATTCTTGAATTGGTTAGTTTATTGGTGAAATGTGATTTTAATCTTTTGAAAATTGACTTTCTTTATATTCATTTAATGGTTGATTTGTAAGTCCTCTTTTTGGATAAATCTTTTAGAATACTTGTGATGGTTATCATGAATTGTTTTAGTATGGGGAAGTTGTAAAGTTATTTAGTTCTGGTCGTTAATTGATTGGTTAATAAATATTGTTCTCGATTGAATTGTTGGTTGATGTTTATTATATAAGTGTTTTTGTGGAGTTGTGAGTGATTGAGTATTTAAGGTGTTCTTAAATTTGGTGCCTTGGATGTCTGGTTGCATGCTTTTACCTCTGTTGTTGAAGGATTGTTCCATGTTGGTGTGAATGCCCTTGGAGGTTAGTTTTGATTCAAGGAATCCTTTGTCTTTTAAATTTGTGTTGCAATGTATTTGGGAATTTGTATTTTGTTGATGAGTTGTGGGAGGTTGATCTTCTTAGATTTCTGATTTATTTTGTATCAAAGTTGTTTATGTGGTTTGGATGGGGTGGTTGATCTTATTTTAATGTATTCACTCATTATTTTTGAATTGAAATTAGATCTGGTGGCCTTGCAATTATTGTTGTCATTGCTATGTTGTTGTTTTTATGAAAGTGATTTGCGTACCATCATAAGGGGGTTCTTGTGAGGAGAAAATTGAGGTCTCCCATGGAATGCCTAGTTGGTGGCTTTTGGTTTCATTTAGTGATTTCGTGAATTAAAGGTTGATTTTCTTTTGCGTTTTCCTATTTGAGGTGACGCCATTGTTAATTTGTAGATGGATCTTGATGAATCTTTCCTTGTTATGGCTTTTTCTGATTTACTCTCATATTTGAGGAAATTTTATCCTTGTGTTGAATTATTGGAGAAATACTCATGTTGCTTCACTTTACCTTTGTTTATGGGTTTTCATTCTTTTGGCTTCTAGAGGCTTGAGATGATTGCTAATTGATGTTCTCTCTATGGGCCCTTTGATGGCAAGTGTTTTGGTTTCATGATTTTAAAAGGGTTGTACGGAATTTGTTGAGACTTGGAAATTGTATTTATAGCGAGATGGGTAATGTCTCGCATGCTTCTCGGTTGTGATCTAATATTCTTATTTTGATGGTACAACCCTTGGTTTTTATGTTGTTGGGTCTCTAGGGAGAGTGGCTCCTTGTGGGGGCCAGCGCCCCGTTTAAGGGGAAGAGCTCAGGATAACCCACGAGTGAGTTAGTAAACAAGTGAAAACCTAATAATTAACTTAGGAGGGTTGGCAGTAGTTATCATTATAAGGATTAATAAATGATGCCCTCTGCCTTCATTAGTGCTTTCAGCATCAATGGAAGGTCAGAGAAGGCCGGTTGGTAAGGTCGCACCTCGCCTTCACGAGGTCTACTCTGGCCTCAAGATGAGTCACCCCAGGACCCACGCCCAGCCTGGGAGGAAGAGCAATGTGACATGGGACCGGACGCCTCCAGCCTGGGAGTGAAGAGCAATGTGACACTCCCATGTAGACTATGCTGACACACTCTCCCCTAGTTGCCCATGTGTTTTACTTTATTGTGTTCCTCTGGAAGTAGGTTGTGGGAGTTGGTTTAGATTGTTAATATATGGATTTATATTGATTTGTGATTATTGCCTTAATATATCTTGATGTACTTGGTGGTCCTGTATGATCTCATTGATATTTGACTTATGACCTTGTACTCTTTTGGTATTGTGTTATGATGTTATTGTATTGTTTAATTGCAATTTGGAATTGTATCATGTTTATTAATTCAGTTTGATTTGGAAGTATCTTATGATCATCCTTTGGTTACTTGTTTACTGATCATTGCTTTGTTTTATGTGATGGGGTTTATGACTTTAAGTTATTATGTTGACTCTTGGTGTTGTTGATTATGTCATGGTAATCCTTGAGTTTTATGATACTTTTGTATGGCATTGAGTCTTGTGGTTCCCTTTTTGGATGTTCTTGGTTGAGGTCTCTTTCTTGTTAGCTCCTAGCATGGGGGGTGGGTCTTCGGACTCACATGGTCGGGAGGAACGTGCTAAGCACCCCATTGGGTCCCCAGTCAAGGATCGAGAGGTGCGGATTGGTGCGGTTGCAGCGACTCCAGAGTTGTATCCATCTTGGAGCTAGTTTTCATCTGTTTATTTGTATTATGTTATCTTGTGTATGGTTTCCATTTATGTTTGGAAACACTCTTGTATCATTGTACCTTTAGAACATTGTACTGTAATGTAATGTTAACTCGGTGTGGTTATTGGCCATGGCAGTTGTTATTCATTGGGTTGAGTTAATTATTTATATGTTGTATTTATGTACTCAAATGGTTTCTTATCAATGTTTATCATGTATCTGTTATATTTGTTAATGTTTATTTTGTTATGGATTATATCTTTGGATTTTATTCTTTATTGTTGTTGTGTGGATCTCAGTCTCGTAATGACTCTTCGTGTACCCCAAAGGATGTATGTGTTAATAAATCTTCTTAAATGAAATTCATGTCATGACTTAATGCGTATTACATGTATGTTATGTGTACTTTAAAAAAAAAATTGTACTGTAATTATTATGTATTTGTCCTTTGGGGTTCACACGGCTGTATGCCATTGCATCAACCTAAGATACCTCTCGCACTTCACCAAGCCCATGAAGGTGCTTGTGGTGGACATTTTGGAGGACAAATATTGGTTCAAAAACTTATCTATATAGGGTACTATTGGTGCCACATGGAATGTGATTGCTTTAATTATGTCTAAAAATTTCATGTGTCAAGAACATAGCAATTTGCATCATGCTCCTACTAGTGAAATTCAAACTCAACTTCCGATATGGCCCTTTGTGGTTGGGGATTGGAAATTATAGGAAAAATTTCACCTCCTTTCATCAAACATACCTTTATTATCATTGCACTAATTATTTTACAAAATGGGTTGAGGCCATTCCTCTTTGATCTACAACAACTAAGGTGATATGTCGTTTCATTCTGGAACACATTATTGCTCGCTTTGGACTTCCTTCCGCATTAGTTTATGTTAATGGTACACCATTTAAGAATAATGATGTGAGGAAATTTTTAGAGAACTTTAATATCCAACATTGTTTTTTGACACCTTATTACCCACAATCTAATGGTCAAGCTGAATCAACTAATAGAGTTCTTGAACAAATCTTGAAGAAAACTATTAATAAGAACCATAGGGATTGGCACACACAATTACATTATGCACTTTGGGCTTATCGTACAAGTGTTCAATCTTCCACAGGGACCACACCTTATTCTTGGTCTATGGTAGTGAAGAAATCATGCCCTTAGATTTTGAAATCCCTACGCTAAGAGTGTCTCTTCAAGGAATTGTTGACGATACGTTTTATCAAAAACAACGATTACATCAACTGGATATGCTCGATGAACAACATATTAATGCTCTTGAACATCTTCAAGCTTATTACAAAAGGAAAAATAATCATTACAGCCTTAATGTTATCCCTCGATCCTTCCAAAAGGGTGACTTAGTTCTATCTACTAATCAGTGCAACATCAATGCCGACCCAAATGAACGTGACAAATTCAGTTCTAATTGGTTAGGACCTTATATAGTTGACACAACCTTTGGGGCTAGTGCCTGCAAGTTAACTGAACTTGATGGCACACCCCTTAAAGAACCTATCAATGTCGTGTATTTACGTTGGTATTATGTCTAATCCCTTTGAATAGTATGAATTATAAAGTGGTATTGTTAAAGTTATGGGGTCTTATCCTATATACTTTCATATTGCTTTGTTCTTGACAAATAACTTGTGTGTCTGTCTTGAACACTAAAGTGATTATTTATAATTACTTTAGGTTTCATGCTATTCAAATTCATCTTGTGTGTTATGATAAGTTCAATTTAATTTAGCATAACATACTCAATCATCCTGTTGTATCTAAAATGAAATTGCAATATGTTTTAATTAGATCACATACATTGTGTTAAATCATGACAACATTAATTAAAATTAATCTTACAAAGGTTCTTTAATTAATCACATTGTTATTTAACATTTAAAACACAAAAAGACAACTCATAAAACATCAAAAACTCATATATATATCCCAAGTTTTATGTAATATCATCATAATATACATCACTAAGGTCTATGAGAACTAGACCCCTCAGGATCTGGTACCCGGATGTCACGAGACAGTCATGTGTGATCGTGATCATGATCCACGAATTTTGAGTGCAAACTCCAGACCCTGTACTCGCCCAAGTGCCACATCTCTCTCTGATTGTAGTTGTGTTATCTCTACATGTAGTCTCTCCATCTCTGCTAGAGTCTGGAATGACTATCCTGTAGTCTCACCTTGATGGAGTTGTCTCCTCACGCTCTCATAAGTTTCATGTAGCCTCACAAAAGGTCTAAGTGACTTTGGCTCCTCCTCCACAATAGGTGGGGGCATGTAATCATGGTCCATCTCCTCGTCGATGGATGCGGTAAATATTCTGCAGCACCGACCAGAGAACCTCCGCCTTGGCAAGGCAGACACATTAATAATAAATTAGTAAACTTTATCATGATATATATATATATATATATATATAAGTAGTTATACAAAGCATTAAAGCACATGCATAAAATAAATATCATCACCTATACAAATCGGGTCAGGTCGGCAGAATCCTAATGCCATCCTTGTGATAGGTATGAGGCCGTGGAGGCTTGGTCTGCTGGTAACACTGACTCTCACAGTGGATGGGCAAGGAATCTCCCAACTCATGTCGGTCCTCAGCTCTTGCCTCATCACTCTCACTCAGGGGTGGCTCCTCCTCGTACTCCTTGTCCTCCTCATCCTCCTCATCCTCTTGCTCATCCTCCTCCTCTCCCTCCTAGCCATCATGATCAGATCTGCCTCCTCATCATACTCATCATCAATCACATCAGTAAATATATCAGCATGACTATAGCATGTCTCCTTGGCCTTATCCTCTCGGTCATTTCCCTCATCTGGTGGTGGCTCTACATCTCCCATTGGCTCACCCATCGGGAATACTAGTGTTGGTCGAGTCACTGTCCACCACTCCTCATGCTCTCCAGTGGTACCGACATCGTCTGCATCAGAGACTGGCAGCTGGTCATGATCAAAGTCGTCAGAGTCACTCTTGGCTACATGCTCGAGAGTGAGTTTCATTGTATCACCCAGTCTATGGGCACTCCGTGTTGATCTCCTAAATGAGGATCATCATGGGGGTGGTGTCTACACCTGTCCAAACTACCACATGACCTTATCATAGTAGAATGGTCATACTATATGGTCATGATGGCCAACCAAAAATATATCCATCTGCATCCTCCTCAACTATCTGGTATGATCTAGCCACTACAATGCCAGCTGATAAGGTTTCCAAAGGATCTCTTCCTCATCCAGTCGATCAAATTGTACCCTCCAAAAGTGCAAATCACCATACTACCATAGTCACCACAGAGGATAGCTAAAATCCCAAGGATACCCTATTGTTGTCGCACATGGATAGCCTACTAGTCTAGTGCATGTAATATGCTCAAGGCACCACACCTGTAGAAGTGTGTAGTGCACCATACTGTCCACCTATTAGAAGACAAATTCCCCAAGATCATAGTATAGATGTGCCAGGATACACTGGCCCCAAGCGTATACTATCCACTGCTCTGCCATCCCTCAAATCAAGTGGTTTAGTCCTCCCTCGAGATGCCCACCTCGACCATCAGGGATGAGAACTAGTGATACGGTATGCATCATAATCCGTCGAACCACTGGTGCTTGTGAATATAATAGCATAGATAAATAAATTCATCCTCTAACCCATGCATCATGAATGAGACCATATAAACAATATTGTAAATCATCCCTCTGCTCATGGAAGGTGCGGTCTTTGTGGAAATATACTTGCTCTCCTTGAATTGGCATGTGGAGAATCCAATGAACATCCTCTAATGTGATCATCATCTCTCATGTAGGCAGATGAAAATTGCACGTATCTACATTCCAATGCTCGCAGAGAGCCATCAACATGGAATTGTGGTATCTCATAGGAGGCATAAGATATGCCCAATAGATGCCTACAGCCTGAAGATGCTCCATTTCCTCTGTTGATAGGGATGGAGCCAGATCTCTCAAGAAGCTCAACTATCTCCCTCCTAATCGTTGTCATGATCGGGCGGGTACCTATCAAATTTACACAAATATGCTCTAAAACTCATCTAATATCTTTAATTTTTACATTTTTCATCATGCAAGTCTGCTAAAGTCCATCTAGCACACTTTCCTAAAGGCCCTAGACACTTTAGAACCCTTTTGGACACTTCACGAAGAAATGGGACACTTTGTGAAGAAATGAGACACTTTGCGAACAAAAGGGACACTTTGTGAAAAAAAGGGACACTTTGAAAACTTCTTTTCCAAGATCCTAAATAAACCTAGATATGCATAAAAATCATTAAATCATTACAAAATCACAAAGCAAAGGTTGCATAATCGACTCACCTCATGCTGATGCTTGTCGCGTGCCACCTGATCTCGAAGAACATCCAAACGTGCAGGTGTGTATCCCCATCTGCTCGGCATCTTCTCGTCTCACTCGTCACTCTCAAGCTACAAGAAGGTAAAATGAAATAGTAAGTGACAAATTACTCTCCTTTACCTCTTTTAACCTATTTTCATTTCTTTTTACTATGCATTAGGGTGATCCCACAATACTGGTTTACAATTTTTGGCCAAACTGGACACTAAACTAATTTTTTCTAACTAAATCTTCACTTTCAAGCACCTATAGCGGCTAAACCATGAGGAATTTTAAGATGATGTAAACTAGTGATTGTGATACTTTGGTTCATAGATTATAAATAGATTTTTCAAAATCTTGGAATTTATCAATCTCTCTTTTTCTCATCTCCTCTAAACTATTTTTAGCAAACACCATTTTAAGAGTAATGCTCATCAGATAAAGAACTTTTTTCCATGAAGATAAAATTTTTTTTTTTCGAATTTAGATTTGCAACTGCAATATCTAGCGCCGTTTGGTTTCATAGTGTTTTTATTGAATATTTTTTCCTTAATCGTCAAAGTCAAACCAATTACAATTCAAGCATAGGCAGACTGTATACAACATAACTTTTTTTGTATGTATCAACATTCAATTTTTTTTTTTTGATAATCTGCTATTTTTCCACATGTGCAGAATAGAGAGCTTGATTTTCGGTGAAAAGCCTACATTCACAAGAAATAAAAAATAAATATAATAATAAAAGTAAATTTATTTAAAATTAGACTTTTTGGTAAGCTTATAATAAGGAATACATACTTACAAAAAATAATTTTTAAATGAGTTCATTTGATCCCATAAAAGGTAAATCAAAAGTGGTTTTTTATCAGCATTTTGATAGGTGTAAAGGAGACTGCATTATAGGTATGGTTTAAAACTAGCGGGTTTCTATCCAAGGGGGTTTGATCTAAGGTGGTTCGATCAAACCCTCTTCAATTGGAATCCTTTAAATGGAACTTTTCAAGGCTTAAATCATTATATTTTCTAAAAATATGTGATTTCGGCAGCTAAGGACTTCAGAAATTGTAACCACATTGTGGATCACCTATTAGCCAGGCTTCTTCTATCTATGCATTAATAGCAATTTTTCTTCAAATACTAATGGAGTTAGGGGAATCATTTTCATCAAGTATTTGATGTGTTAACGTGGATTCCACACTTCTTGAAGACATCAATAAATGCCCATATTATGCATTTATACCTTAAATGTCCTCCGAATATGATACTTCTTGTTTAGATCGGGTTGATCGCCACCCCTTGATTCCTCCGTAAAGCAAGCAGAATCAAGGGGTGTAATGCCCCGCCAAGGAATCCATTAAAAAAAAGCAAAAGGCAACAAATTAACCAAATAATTTTTTAAATTTTTTTAAAAGTTATTCGATTGCACAAACGTTCTAAGGATTCCAAGATGACATTACTATATTGTTTACAATAAGAACAACACGTCATAACATCAAATCATAAACATAAGAACATATCATAATCATGAATGATCTGATCTCCTAAAATTTTATAAAGTCAAGATACTTAATCAAATGAGATTATAATAAATCTCGAATCATCATAATGTCATTACATAAGTTCTCTTATAGTTAATAAGAGAATGTACAATAAAGATGAAGAATATATATCACGTTGTCAGCTTTGTTCGCGAGTACGCTCAACGTCCAACATCACGAACACTGAAGGATCAAGAACCTGCTCCACGAACAAAGTTTTCCAAGAATAAAAACATCTGTAAGAGGACTCAATGAAGGAAATAACACGGTTTCCTCCCAACCGCATGGAACCCGAAGGTCCACTCCCTCTGTGGTAGGAGATAATGACAGGTCCACAAAACAAGCAAACAACAACAAGGAAAAGACATTCATCACATGGCTGACAAAAAAATAATGACATAACAGTTTCCAGATTACATGATCACTAATAAACTCCTAGAGGCAACAATAGTAACACAGGTGACTCTACAAAAGAGACCACAAACATGCTTCAGGACAGAGTGTCATCACATAGTTGTTCTAAATTACCTTGGTGAATCTTCTTAGACCACCGACCCTCATCCAGAGTTACCCTGACAGTCTCTACCGATTCCCGGCCCCTAGACAATCTCATGTGGAGTTGAATTACCTTTCAGGGAGACAAGGTAAACAACCAAGCCATTCCAAGCCTTCTCAACCTACCCTTAATCTAAACAAGCATTAAGGCACTAGGTGAGGCATTCCGTTTATCTTAATTATTTAATGAATCCCAGGTTTATTTATTAAAGTTTTCACTAAATTACAAAAACCCACGATAGGTTACCCTGGCAACTACTTAGGGTTTCGTCCCCTATCGCAAGCCACTCTTCCTATAAACATGACGCAACATCAAAATACCAAGGACTGGCAACATGCGTATACATCAACGCCATAATAAAACATATCTCATTCATGGTCCAATCATAGAATAATTCAAACACCTCAAAGGTAACAATAACTCTTGCATGGAAAAGTCCCAAAATAGATTACGATATAAGAACATCAATAAACAATTATTAAAAGTTCTTTTCTTTAAAATCAACACTCGAACCTCTAAAAAAAAAGGTACACATAACTCAACATCAAATACAACAGAAAAACATTAAGCACGAAAAGCAAAATCTCGAATGATCACATCATCCACATGACATAGACTATATAATCTCGTAATACCTCAAAGGTAATCAATACATCATGCATGGTTTAATTCCAAAATACCACATAGGTACACTAAGTAACGAACAAGGCCAACTTTGTAAATAATGATACCAAACAAATACCACATCTCACATAAAATATAAATTCTAATAAATGAATTTAGCATCAAAATTTCAATTTTTAATTGGAATAGAAAACTCAACCAAATTACATGTAATTTAAATACTTTTAAATCTCATTAAATGAGATTAACACAAATAGCAATTTTGATCAAATTTGAACACAATATACATTTTCAATTATAAATTGATATTTTCTTTCATTATTTAATCAAAAGGAAATTAAAATAAGCTTAAATAAGATAGCTAACCCACAATCTTGGTAGGCAATGCATTTAAGTTTTATAATTGTAAACTAGAGATGATCATTCCCTCATCTATTAAATTTTAAATGCACTCACAGTTAATTTAAAGAAGACATAGTAAAACAAACACATTGATAAATATCAACAGTAAAGGCGTTTTAACATTCTATGGTTAACAAGCAGTCAAAGACACATTCAATATCACCAATGTAAAGAGCTACCAGTGGTTAATTAAAACTAAGGCAATGATAAGTAAAGGAGAATCAGACATCAAGGTGTTTCATATTTAATAAGTAATGGAGGAACTATAAGTACACTGGCTGAGTGCAATACTTACTAAACAAAAGAATGAGGAGATTGCAAGAATAGAGATTGTGCGCAAAAAATTGCATGGCAAGGCATGCTGATCTATGAGTTTGTTAAATGCAGAGCACTGGAGATGGGCGCGTCTCACCAAACAAGATTTATAAATGAAGGAACGAGGAATAGTGAGTGTACAGGCCGCACATAGAATTGTATGGCAGAGCATGAGGTACGACAAGAAGATTAGCTGCAATGGACTTCAAATTACAAGAAGAGGGTGTGCAGTCTCTAATTTCATTTCCAGGATTGTTGCAAAGGAAATTGTTCTAAGAGATGGAAACCATTCTATTTCCGCCATACAAGAGTTGACTAGCCTGAATAGGCATATCCACCAATTTTTACACACATATTCATAAGAAAATATGATAAATGATTAACGTATGAGGTGCCAATTAATATGTAGTTATTGATATAAGGTGGAAATTATTCCAAAAATGAATTCGCAGTTTATCTATATCAAGGTCCAAACTAAGACTTAAATTAACAATCTTGGCTGATGTCTTCCCCCATAATTCAATCCAACAAAGAATGAGTACGTCTAATTATAAGCACTCTATGGTGCACATCCAACAAAAGATGGAGGATATTGGTGATGCTAAATGAAACAAACTGAAAAATAAAAATGCACTATTCATATTCTCTACAGTATTTCAATTTAAAATATTTCCTTTAGATCCAAGGATTCAAAGCGCATCAACCGTGTGGTTCAAATGATCAACTCCATAGTCAATCTTCAGCATTAGAAGAGTCTATAAGGAAAAGAAACATTTACTGAGAGGGATATGCTAGAAAACTAATGAATCTAAACAGGGGTGGCGCTATAAGACAATAAATAGATCAATATTTTTAGTAGCACTCTAAATAGATGGCATACAAAACAAATTATGCAGTTATATTTAAGCACCAAGCTGGAGACCAAGAAAGCGGCACAACTAGAGCAAATTGCCAACATAAATATTCAAACACTAGCAGGCACTTGGAACAACCATTCAATCAATCTCCAAAGTTATCAACAGAGTGAAGAGGAAGCAGCCAAAGAGAGCAGATTAAAGTACTATCACATAAAGTTTAAAACCCAAATCAAAACCACCGAACATCATAAGTAGGGGCGGCGCCTAGGGCAAGGAGTAGATCAACTTGAAATTTGGATAAGTTTCAGAAAATAAGAGAATACGTCTCAGGCCAAGTTAGATGAGGAAATCTGGCATCTCCAAGACTAAGTCATAGAATGCAAAACCTTAGGCTACAATAAATATATACGGGGAGAAGCAGAACAAAGTTTCAGGGATCGATCCAGCTAGACAAATAAAACCTCAGTCTAAAACCTTTAGAGAACATAGAAAGAGATTCGAAGAGATTCTTTTCATTGTTTCTTCTTTTCTTCTCACTCTATCTTTAAAAACTCTTCCTAATTTGTTTCATTTTAGATTGTACAGGTTGTTCAGAATAAATCTCTTCCACATGCAAGAATAACCATTTTCTAGCACAAATTCTTTTTTTTTTAAAACAAAGTTTCAGAAATACAGAGCAAGAAATTACAAATAATGAGAAGAAAACCTGATTTACAACTAGAAAACTGAGTTGAAGCAAAATCTATAGCTTCTGTTAATCTCGATCAGATCACCAAAAAATTGATGAAGAAATCCAAGCAATTATTTTTCCCAAATTATTTCTACAATCAAAATTGTTGTGCAATCCCTTTTTCAAAAACTACTCCATGAAAACTTTTTAGAAGAATTGTCGTGAATTAAATTGCAACCCCCAAAAGATTTTAATGCATTTAATTACCTCAAGTTACAAAACTTAACTGATTGTAGTCATGCATTCGAAAATTGCTCAATTAGTTATAATCATTAAATATCTAAGATATTATCCTTCAACTCATACACAAGTTTTCAAATATTTATCACTTATTGAAAATATACTCTTTTAAAATATCTGCTTTTCACATAAATCCTATTTGCACAATTAATTCAACAATTTATATTTAAATAATTGTCTTTCCACAAATTTAACATTCACTTTTAAAATAAATAACTTGTTTAGTTTATTTTAATAAATCAAACCTTACTCATAAACATTTAATCTAATGTTTAAACAAATTTACATTTAATCAAATATATTAACAAATTCACCATTTAACTAAAATAATTGATTCCCAACAAATCAACACAAACAAGATCGACACAAGAGGACCAGACAACAAACAATAATAGGTGATGAAAGATACTCGTTCAATAAAGAACGATAGATTAAATGAGGACTTGACACTATCTCCGGATCAACATAATTTCATTGGATTAAGGTACGCTTAGACTTGACAAGCAAGTGGAGTCGATACCCGGTACCTGTATCTGCATAAAACATTACCATTAAACATATAAACATATATCAGTAAACACACCATGAAGAAGAGTCACGACGTAGCAGGGTACTCATGAGTGAGTAGTGCTACTTTGTCTTCTTCACCAAAAATGACGAGCATTATATAACATAAACAACCATTTCTACATGATAACCACATAAAAACTCATAAGCAACATAATCCATATCTCAAACGTGTCTATTTCAATATCATCACACAAACACAGCCAGATGATCAGGATGTCAAATGTATCATCCACAATATAAAATCCACATAATGTCAGAGTCATAACTAAAAACAAACATCATAGTATCACAAACAACTGAAGCATATATCAATCTAACTGAATCAAACTAAGACAAAGTGTCACAACTGGAGGGACACTATAAGGGGGGGTATACATCTACCCTCAAATTTAGTTTCTAGAAGTTAGGAAAAAGGATTTTTGAACAACTAACAAATTCATGTTGCAAGATGTGGTTCCTAATGTTGTGGTTTTGCAGATAACTACATTGGGGGCTTCATTCTCATGTCTTTTGAATGAGTATCCTTTTATGAACTAAGGTGCACTGTTTAGATTCCTTTAGCTTACATATACATGTAAAGTCATATGGGCGCTAAAGTGGGGGATAACTATGGACACATAAATTGTACTCCTTTGTAGAAAGTACAATCTGTGACCTAATTAGGTCCTATTTTAGGCACCTTGCATCAATCGCCCCTTAAAAACTACATTTATAGGCCCCTAATGCTCATGATTTTGGGCTTTAAGGCCTATTTCACTCACAAATCACTTAAATCTTGACAAATAACATTCAAACCCCTCAAATTTTGTGAAACCCACCAAAAAAATTCTTGGTGGGACTAAGTCGCCCAAGATGGCGACTTAGTCCCTTTTGGGGTATTTTCCACTTTTGAGCGGGAAAATCACCAACCTAATTCAAATTTTTGAGGGATGTCGGCCTATGAAGTTAAAATAATGAGTAATTCGGTGTTAATGCCTATAAATACATGTTTTTAGGTCATTTTTCACATCTCCTAGTCATTTTACAAAGAAAAAATCAAAAGTCAAGAGAAAAATATCTTTCACAAGAAGATTCAATAACATTTCTACAACAAAGTTGAAGCTTAAGGGCAGAAAACTAGAGTTTTTCTAGGTCTTCAAGCTCACTTTTTGTTCAATATCTCACATTGCAAAGGACTGATCATGGATGCCTATGGTGAATCATGGAGAAATCTAGGTTGAGGAGATGCAACTAGCCATCAAATCACACCTAATGACTTGTTTTCAAAGTGATTCCATCTTCCATTTTCTTCTTATCTTCAGACTTAAGGTTTGCATAACATTTGCATGTCATTTGTAATGTTATAGGGTTTGTTGGATTGAAGTTTTGCACCATTCAAGTGCCATTTACTTATCTTATTCTGGCACATTAGAATAGGATATTGTCTCATTTTAGCTTTTCTTAGTCTTAGACACACTTAAGGCTAGGGTTTTATGTAGATTTTGTCTTTGGGTGAAACCACAATAGTGGTTTACAATTGAGAAGAGGAAGGAAAATGAGCTTTTTAAAAATTTCAATAGGAAGATTGGTTCGGTCGAACTCACATGTTCGACCAAACCCATAAAGTGGTTTGAATGAACCATATGGTTCAGCTGAACCATTTAAAAGTAAACGGGGAAATTAATATTTAATGAGGTTCGGTCGAATAGGGGTTCGACCGAACCCCTTTGAATTAGGGAATTTTTAAATCAAACCCTATCATTGTCAAACAAAAAAAGGCGAACTATCAGACAAAGCTCGTGTGCGGCGAATAGCGAACATGAACGACAGGGAATGGAAAAAGCTTGCAATGGGGCCACCATTTCAACTTGAAATATGAACTTGGACGTCCATTAGCAGGTTGGAATTCTTTGGCATTCTTTCTCTCTGAATCATAGTGATTTAAAATTGCATTTGTTTGCAAATTTGTAAACCCCAATGGATTTCATGAGACCAAATTTTTCTTGCAAAATGAAAACAAATTGAATGAAACGAAAATTCTAAACAAAATTTTCATTTAAAAGTTGAAGGCACATTATGAGAACAAAATTTATTGTTTATAATGAATATACCCTATTTCAAGCTCCCATTTTGGCTCATAGTTGTGAATTGCATTTGCTTAAAAGTTTCTAAAACCTTTTAAAAACAATACCCATTATTTAAAATTTGGATTTACAGCTACCAATTGCATTTGCTTGAAAGTTTCTAAAGCCTTTTAAACAAACTCATTTTTCAACCAAATTTGGATTTATAGCTGCCAATTGCATTCACTTGAAAGTTTCTAAAGCCTTTTAAACAAACTCATTTTGTAAAATTGGGCTTTACAGCCACCAATTGCATTTGCTTGAATTTTTTTAATATTCATTTGGCTTTACAACTGCCAATTGCATTTGCTTGAAATTTTCTAATATTTTTCCCCAATAGCAATGCATATATGCATGATATTATAAAAAAATTGGGACCACTTCAATGCTTCTTTTTCATAAGAACACATACCCCAATTGGGGCCTCAACCTTTGTAAAAACACTACCTTCTATTACTAATTCATTATATCCTTTCCTATATACTAGCATTAACCTAACAATGAGATCTCCCTACTATTATTTTTGTTCATCTTTAAACCAAGTTTACTCAAACCTCTAATTAGAATTTAAAACTATTAGAATTATGAATAAAATAGTCAACATCTATAGCCCGAAGATTCCCCAAAAATGTATAATCAAAATTTAATTTTGTTCCATCTTGAGGATATTTCCAACCTACAAGTATATATATTTTTTAGTTCTCTCTATATCCATTAATATATTGTGTTGAAGGAATTGCTTAAATTATCAACATGGAGATATTATTTGTGAATATTATTATAGACTTATTTTTCTTGTAAACTTGAATTCAAAATTATACTTGAATAGAACCTTAGAAAAATTAATAAGCTAGATTTATTGCTTCTATATTATTGGTTGCATAACACTATCTTAATTATTCTTTGGATAATTTTTTATCTAAGTGATTGAAATGTTCAAATTGATTTTCAAATTGGTCACTCCATGAGTCTAGTTCTAGAGAATAATTTTAAGAATAAAAATCTATTTTTGTTTAGTGAATCAATAAATTACACCACCTCTTAATTGGATGAATTGTTGTAATGGAGTGCAACAAACCATAGTTATATATAAATGATATCACATTTTTTGTGGCATTTTTCCAAATAATTTGTGTGGTGTTTATATGCATGCCTATTTTGCATACATTTAAGTAAAACTAGGCATAGTAAAAAATTCTTCTAAATTGAGCAAATATTATTCAATGAGTGAATAATATTTGTAAGAGGAAGAAATGAAAAAAGAAAATAGGTTTGTATTATTTTCAAAGAGAAAAGATCAATAAAAGTAACATAACTTACAACATTAAAGAAGAAAATAAATAATATATAGAAAAACATTGCAAAGTTATATTATGATAAATAATATCAAGTAAAGAAATTAGAATGTGCTTGAAGAATGAATATAAGTTAAGAATAAAGTAAATCAGAAGAATTTTTTCAAATAGAAAAATTTATTGTAGTCAATAGAAATATAAAAAATGTACGAAGAATTGTTGTAGTATATATAATGAAATATTATAACATAAGTTAGAAATAGAATGCTAGATATAACTAGAGCATATAATGTTGTAGTGGCCAAGAATAATAATGTAGAATAAATGTAACATGCAACAAAGATAAACCAAGTGTTGTAGTGTAGGAAAATAAAAATAAATAGTAATTTTGTTTCATGCAAGAGTAGAATGAAGAATTCTCCAATGTAAAGAATATATAGAATATAAGTGTCGAAAAAATACTATTATACTGCATTTGTAGAATTTTAAGGATTAAATGGAGCGTATGAGGGATATATTACACTTTTGCATATAAAATTACATAATGCCTTTCAAATTTGAATAAAAAATAGAGATTGGTGTTAAAATAGGGAAGAATAGAATGTAATGGGGTGAGATAAAGTTTTGGAAAAAATGTGTTAGAAAAATTGGAAAAATAATAAGAAAAAAAAGAATTCTGTAGATATTTTTTCAATCCTAAAAATTACTTATAAAAAGGGACATTTTTGAGATGTTGAGAATAAAATCCAACATATTATGAAAATAGAGAAAGCTATTATAAGACATTGTATGATTAGAATGAAAATTCTTTCTTTTGTTTCTTGTAATGGTATCAAGAATGGACTATTGTAAGTATTTTATAAAATAGTAGCAAGAGGAACATGCATTTCAAAAATATAGTTGTATGATTAGAATGAAGATTCTTTATTTTGCTCCTTGTAAAGATGTCAAGAATGGACTATTTCAAGTATTTTATAAAATAGGAAGATTTATCATTTTAAAATGGTAGTGAGAGAACATGCATTTTGAAAATACAATAATTTGTATTAAAAAGTAGTTTAAATAAAAAATAAAATGATAAGAGGATAATTGTATTTGAGTTTTGATAAAATCTTTAATTAATTAAAGATAAATTTAATTAAAAATAATTTAAAATGTCTTAGTTAGAATTTTTTATTCAAGTAAGAAGAATGATTTAAAAAAAATAAAATTGTTAGGATATTTTTAGAGTCATGAAGATGTTTATATAATTGTGTATTCAATGTTTGAAACAATACATAAATAATAAAATGTTAGAAGACGAAAAATACATTAAAAATATGAAATTTAACATAATTAAGTAAGAAAATATGAGATTACCACTTAGATCTAGGAGAAGGTTAGGAAAGAGGGTTAAATGGGCCCTAAAATTATGCTATGGATATAGATGCTAAAACGTGAGCATGAAATATAAATTAATATTGTAGTGTATGCAATTCTTGACATCATATTTTCTTTCACTTTAATGGGATAATGTCACTATATGATAAAACATAATTAAAGTATAAAAAATAAATGCTAAAAGAAAAACATGAAAATAATCAAACATTTTGGATACATAGAATGATATACAGTGTGTTTGATCAAGGAGTTGATTCCCTTGAACTAAGATATGCAAAACAAGCATGTCAAAAAACACAAAAATCTACAATATATATATGCTAGAATAATACAACCAATAATACAAAGTATGCCAACAAATCATATATAATCCAACATAAATATTATACACATAAAAGGAAAAATGTCAAAATTACAAGGGTTGTAAGAGTATATGCCCCCTTAAATAATTGTATAAAAGAAATATATGTAGTTATTTTTAAGGAAACTAGAGGGGAATATAAAAATAAAAGTAGTTCATCACTAATTTTACAATAATACAATAGATCATTATCTAATGTAATCATGAAAGTTTTACTTCCATATAAAAAACTTTACATATTGTTGGAATTAGATGGAACAATCCCTATTGCATTAATCAAAGGTTTTCCGTGAAGGATTTTATAATAAGAAATTTATTCCCTATCATAACATGGAATAACAAGTGAAGCGAAATAGGGCTTGATTCTAGATAAGAAAATAATAGTTCCCAAAGGATCTCATCAAATAATAACAAAACCTTTAATAGAAAATTCAGGAAGAGTAAGATTAGAAGTATAAACAAAAATATATTTTAGGAATTAATGACTAAAAATATTAAGATTATTAAAAAACCATTTTCAATCAATGTATACTTAATGCTCATATAGGTTTAGTACCAAAAATGATTAGAAGATAAATAATCTTCTATTAAACCACATTGAAGTGAAGTTTAGGTGGAAGAAATGTAATCTCCATAATGTCAGTATATAATACACCCAATTTGGGCAACTATTTCAATAGGCTTAGTAGAAGAGGGAATATGGATCTTTTGTATAGAATTATGAAGAAACTCTTGATATTAAGGTGAAGTTTAAATAATATCCCAAAGAGAAATATTATACTAAAGTTCTTTTATACTATTATACTCTTTAGTGTTCTTAAAGGAATACAAGAAGTCAACATGAAATACTGGGATTAGATAAAGGAAGAGAAACAATCTTAGTGTTGGTTTGTTAGTTTCACCAAGTGTTATAGGTATTCATTACTGCATAAAATTTAAAAATAAGAGTTTCATGTATAATCATCAACAAAAATAAGGGTTGAAATAAGATGGGTCAACAAGGGATAATTCCTAGGTTCATTAGGAATACCTACCTAGATCATGAAAACTAAAGAAGATGGTGGGATGAAGTAAAATACCCACACAAAGATTTGGAACATCAAGGATTGATCATTGTGCATCATTAGACAAAGCTCTAGTCCATTATATCTAGTTGTGGAATTTGTATAGGAAACTTTTAAATTTTAGAAAATGTAAGTTGATTTATTTTACTATAATATCCAAGAAATTTATAAAAATAAGAGTAATAAAATAATTATTAAATATTATCTAAATGAGTAAATATAACCATATTTTCATATGGAGGATTTTATATTATCTATAAGATTTGAGATAATAGGAAAAATATGTACAAAGATTAAATCAAGTCATTTTCTTCTATTCTTTCATTATTTCTTTCTTTTTGTACTAGGGTTAAATCTTCATCTAGGTTTGTTGTGACTTATAAGAAACCTTTGTTCCTTAGTATCATGTTCTTGTACATTGTATGGTAACTTTCATGATAAATATTATTGATGAGGGCGCAGCCCGAGACTTAGAAAATAACCCACAAACAAGAGAACAATTTTATTATTCAGAAAATGGAGCTTCTTACATGCAGAGGATCTCAAATCCCCAAGTTCTACATCACATGCAAGTTACAGAAAGCTACAGAGTCACCCTTTCGCAATATGCTTAGAAAATAACCCACAAACAAGAGAATAATTTTATTATTCAGAAAATGGAGCTTCTTACATGCAGAGGATCTCAAATCGCCAAGTTCTACATCACATGCAAGTTACAGAAAGCTACAGAGTCACCCTTTCACAATATGCGAGCTTGTCCCAAAAAAGTTACCCAAAAATTAGAAACCCACCCATAAATAGAGCTCCCCTTTAGTTTGGAGCCAAAACAACATTCAAATTTGAGTTTAGGCGGTTTGGCGCCAGAAAATTACAATTTGAAGTTCAAATTTCAAAAGAGCATTTGCAATTGTATCTTCTAGAAAGTGCGCCAACTTTCCGGGGCCATAACTTTTGATACGGGACTCTGATTCGCGAACCGTTTGAACTGTTGGAAAGGTATCGAAGTCAATAACGCGCTCAAAATTTGCAACACCAATTTTGGCAAGTTTCAGGGCCGTTTCGGGAAATCTAA
>VDFB02203312.1:0-29943 GCA_007258455.2 Sequoia sempervirens
TAGCACCATCAAATCGGAATGGTTAGCCAAGTATTTACTAGTTGCCATAAAATTTGATCGGAAGGGTGGTAACTAATGGTTCTAAATTTAGATTTAAATTTGGTGATTGTTGTTTGCTGCTAAATTTTAATTTATGCATATCTTCTAACATATAGCGAGTTGTAGTTAGCTAGGATTTGGCATAAAAGTGGTAAGGTTTAGCCATAAATACGCACCGATAGGGAAGTATTAAATAAGTTTTTGGGAAGTAGTGAAACAATGAAGGTATTTTCATTGAATGAAAACTAAAAAGGTAACCTTCGCTACCACTATAATTCCCAACCTAATAGTAGACTTCATTGCTGGCAAGTTGAAATAAGCTATCAATGAAATATCAAAAGTGATATATATATATATAAAGGAAAAAAACAACTCTTTAGTCTATCCAAATATCTCTATCGGGGCTATAGATGCCTAGCTGGAAGTAGAGCTATGGTTGGGGTAATTATACAGATAACCTTGTCGGGGCTATGGATGCTTGACCGGCAGCAAGATTCTATCCCTAGTTGGCTTTAGAGGATTACCATATTATGTAGTTCAATGTCAATGAACTGATTTTTTTACCGAGTTCCAAAAATCAAAATTAATCAAAGCACACATGGATACTTTCAAAATAATTTTACAAATTTTATGTCAGAATCTAAGTAGAGGTAAAGAGTTATTGTTTTAAAATATGCATAAATTATAATTTACCACTGGTGATTTAATCCCAATTTTTGGTTCAAATTTGGTTTTATTAGTTGCAAGCTGTTGTGTGGTCTCACAACATGCCCCAAGACTATAAGACTTGGGGACCCTAAGTGAAAACTAATGCTTATAGTAGGTGTTAGCTAGTTGAAAAGATCACCAAAAGTGAAAAGAAAAGAGAAATTCTTTTAAAACGAGTAGTGTAGACATCCAAAAATTGTCCTCTTATGATACCTTGTCACAACATTGCATCATTTAGACACCTTGTATTATGTTTTGCCCTAGGTACCCATGTCATCATCTAATTAGTTAAATAAATCTTATTTATTTGACTAATTTCATTTATTCCCTTCCTATGCATAATTCATCAATTCCTCTAATGTTAATTAAATAATTTATATTATTTAATTAATTAAATCATTTCCATCCATTCCTCTAATGTTAATTAAATAATTTATATTATTTAATTAATTAGATCATTTCTACCAATTCTTCTAATGTTAATTAAATATTTTTTATTAGTTAATTGATGAGATCATAAATCCAACATTAATTAAATAAATCAAATATTTATTTAATTAATAAAATATTAAAAATATCTTCTAAGCTTTCTTTCCAAAATTGAAACTCATGTGTATCCTAATTAATTTATTTAATTAGATAATTCATCAATTATCCTTCTCATCTTTTTTAGGGATTTATTTCCTTTAAAGAGAATCAAAATCTTTCTATCTTTTCATCTTATCTTATCTTGTTTTAATTCCTTAAAACAATAAATCAAAAATCTTTCTATCTTTTTAAAATCTTATCTCATCTCATTGTATTTCCTCTTTTTTATTAAATCAAATCCTTATGAATCTTATCTCTGTCACATCAAAATCTATAAATCTAATCTTTCACGAGGCCATTTTCATTGAATCTTGGACATCCTTATTCTGTCAAAATCATTCTTCTACCTTCCATCCATCTTCATCTATCATCTTCATTAGGTCGTTATGCTACATAATTGAGCAACCAAAATTCCTTCAAACAATCAACCTTCAAAATATTTCATCCTCGTGCAGGTGGAGAAGAGCCATGGAGATAAATCAATTCTAGTTTGAAAATCGGTTTGCCTGTTCTTGGTTTATTTTTATTTTCATTCTAGTTTGTACTTCATGGTGCTTGATAGGTTTTAATTAGTTTATTTTTTTTCAACACATTATAAACCTTTGGATTTTTCCCTATCTACATTTGGCACCCACCATGGGGCCTTGCCCCGTTTTTAACATTTATTTGCAAGTTTTCTGACAGGTTTTCACATTCTAGAATTTAGATTTTTTTTAAAAAAATTGTTTTAGCGCATACTTGGATTTCTGTAGCACATCTGAGGGTTTTTGTAGTGCATCCAGGAATTTTAACGATGCTTTTGCAGGTCTTTCGGTGCTTTTAGAGCTGTTTCAGCATATTTAGGGAGCAAAATGATGCTTATAAGTAATAGAATGGCGCATATACTCAATCCTTTTCATTAAAAATTGTCTAAAAAATTTTAAAAAAAATCTTTTAGCGCATTTAAGCTTTTCTTTAGTGCATACAAGGACTGTTTTAGCGCATATGGCGTTGTTTTAACCTTTATGCACTTGTTTTAGTGCATTTGATGATTCTTTTAGCACATATGGCACTGTTTTAACATTTTCCACACTTCTTTTAGTGCATTTGATGATTCTTTTAGTGCATATGGCATAGTTTTAACATTTTTTGCACTTCTTTTAGCACATATACCTATTTTAGCATTTTTTTTAGTAAATCTTAAAATGGCCATATCTTGGTCATTTTTTGGTCTTTTTCAAGGCTTTTTTTTTTTTATATGGGGTAGAATTTCATAAGCTATCCAATGGTGTACATGTTTATCAACTTTGAAAGAGTTAAAGTTCTCAAATTCTCATATATTCTTCGGCACATATGACTTTTGTTCCAACACATTTGTAATTTGTTTCTTTTTTTCTTGGTGACTTGTTGGTGAATCATATGGAGCTAGAAAAGCATTGGGATCAATCACAACAACAATTTGGAAAGTGAATAATAAGGTGCACACATTCCATTTTTAATCTCTTAATATTTTTTTGTCGCATATTTCAATTTGGGGCATAAAATCAAATCTTGTTTGATCACATCATTGAAATTGGCTTAAAATGATTTTTTTTTTTCAATCACACTTCAAAAATTGGGTCTAAAATTAATCATTGTCTTCCATCACATCTTGATTTGGGGTTAAAAAGAACAAGTGCTTGAACTATTTTGCAAACATTTCAATTTTCTAAAGGGTTAATTAATAATGGTGAGTGTCAATCAAGTGTGTGTGTGATCACAAACACCTCACTTGGTTTGCTTTTGTCAAACCCTTCATAGGAAGCCTGCTTGGAGCACACACCCCTCCAAGGGACGACCTCAATAGAAGTGTGAATCGAAAGACACGCTTGTTTGGAAGTTAAAATCTTGTCACTCTTGGCTAAGCCCCAAAGAACTTTATACCTTTGGGAAATGAAAGTGAAGGGTGGGTTACCCCTTTCTCTCGGCTGTGTGGCAGAATTTTTCTTTCAAATCATTCCTTAGTCAACCTTGTGCAAACTAGCTTGAGACCTAATTGGCCATACCCCACTTGACTAGGCATAGGGCTTATTGTTGTGTATTCAAGTGTTTGCTTAATCATAACATATAATCTTCAAAGACAGATTTATCATTGTGTTTGGTGTGTTTGTTCATGCATTTACATGTGAAATATTGTGTTTGATAGTGCCGAAGTCAAACTTCCAATAAACACTTGCCACATCATCCAAATCATACAATCTTGTCATTCCATATCATATCCTAATCATCATCATCTCTTTAATCCAATCAAAAATATTTTACACCATGGAAACATTGGAAGACATAGCACAAAAGTTTGTTCACTTGCTTCACATAGCTAAAACAATTCAAACACCTTTACCCCAACAACTCATTCACGGATTCCATGACATAATACAAAAACTTCAAGCACACAAGTCACGTCAAATTCAACACCTCCTATCTCAAGCCCAATACCTCATGGTCACTTTTCAAATCCAACAACCACCACATCATCCCCTATCCATTCATTATCACCCTTCCACCTCATACCAATATAATCCATCCACTTCTTCGCATTTCAATTCCACATCAACTTATCAAGCCACATCACAACAAACACATGCAAATTTAACTTCTACATTGGAAAAAAATCAAGAGCCTTTAAGTTCTATTGCAACCATTGGCAAGGGGAACAGTAGTCTAGGTCATTCACCCTCGAAGTATATCATACCACTATCCAATGAAAAGTCTATCCATAAGCCACCATGTCTGAGTCTTGATTCATTGGCCTCTTTACTTTCTAAATCAAGTCACACCCCTGAATATAGATATATAAAAAATAAATTGATGGGATTACCTAAATCCACCCATCCACCTATAAATGATGTGACCCAAGGGCTACAAGCAAGGAATCAATTATCGTTGTGTCATTGAAAACATATACTTGAACATACAAAAGAGTCCTCAAACGTCATGCCAATTCATTCAAGTCAACTGTGTCATCCACAACCCCTTGAGTCAGTTCAAGAGTCTCTTGTCATAAGTTCAAGTCACCCTCTTTCATGCTCCTATGTTGTTGACCATCAAGAACATGTCAAGTCTCTCCATGATAAACCCCCTTCCACTTCCATTCAAGAAAACTAAGAGTTATATCAAGAGTCTACTCCCAAGCATGTGGAAACATCAAGCCCTAGTCCTAATCAAGATCCAATCATTTTCATCCAACCTATCCATAATCTATATCATTTTTATGATCAAGATGATATCCATAATGATGAAGAGCCTATCCATGAGAAACTTGATCCTATACCCATCCATGGGAAAGATATTCCAAATTCACCTCCACCTAGTCTTATCCATAATCCATCAAAATCCACTTCCCTTGATGAGACACATTCCTCCCAAGCACACATAGAAGATCAAACAAATATCTTGAATGTAAGTGAGTACAATGATAATCAAGATCCTAATGATCCTCCATCACCCACTATTGACCCCATTGCAAGTCCTCCATCATATCTTATTGGTCATTCCACCCTCATTCATGAATTTTCCTCCTTAGAACAACAACAACCATTATCTTCCCTTGCTTCATTTTCTCCATCCAATAAGGAACTTGTGTCTAGTGTTCCACCTACACCTAGTCCCATTATCCATTGCACACTCCAAAACATGAACCACCAAGGTAAAGGTCTAGACCTTCATGAACAAGATATTTTGGAGCCCATCCATGTCAAATTCCTTCCACGCTCTTATGGTCTTGGACCTACACCCCAAGGACAACAACCTAAAGATGTTGGTATTTCCTCCATGCATCCCAAGTCCACCTCTGTCCATCATAAAGCCTATCGTATCCCTAAAACATATGTTTCCATCCCTCCTCCATCATCCTACAAATGTCAAAATAATGAGACCATACACCTTCCACCATCCACTCTACCACCATTGCTTCCAACTCCTAATATCCCTTGATCCACTCTACCACCATTTCTTCCAACTCCTAATATCCCTCGATCCACTTTACCACCATTACTCCCAACACCTAATATCCCTACCATTCAATCCTCTTATCCATCTACCCATAAATCATCTAAAAATCCTAATAATGATCAATCAATGCACACATTGTCTAAACATAAAGCTTCCACTCATTCCACCAAACCCAAGGGATTCCAAAATAAAAATGGGGATGCGTCTACACATAAAGTCAAAATTTCTAAAGGTCCTAATGCCTTAGCATACAATTGAAAAATATCAAACCCAAGTACATCTAAAAAGTTATATAACCCCATACCTCCAAAAGTAAAGACCAAAACTAAAATGGTTTGGGTCCCTAAGAAAAAGTAAAGCAAATCAAATGAGGCATCTACATCACAAAAATCCCAACCATCCACTTCCACCCCACATTTTCATTCCATTCAAAAGTCTCAAATTCATAAGTCCCATAAGCCAAAAAAAAATCATAAAAAAATACTAAGTCTATGTGGGTACCTAAAACACATCATCCACCACCTCCTAAGCAAACATCCCAATTGCTTCCTACACCCCATCCACATCAAAAGCTTCAATGTTTATCATAGTGTGTGCAACCATTGGTCATGGTTCCCTTCCATTTCACAACAATTCCACATACCTCCATCTCCTCATCCTTCACTCATTATCCTACATATCTCCCCCATCACCTTCCTATGGTCCATGCTTTTGCATAAACCTTTCATAATCTTCCATCTACCTACTCCATTTCCATTTCATGTCATCCCTTACCAACACCTATGGGCATACGGACATTTGACATGATCCATGCAATGACATCCATATCTAGTGGGACTATCACTTTTCATGGAACTAGACACTTGAGTCCCTCCTATCCATATTCCCCTTCTCTTATCCAAAAATTCAAAAAAAAAATTCAAAAATGAAAGAAAAAAAAAGTAAAGATAAATCCCTTCGTCCAATGGTGAAAACTTGGCAAACAGGTGCCCTAGATAAGTACCATGATGAAAACCTAGCAAATAGGCACCATGTGTAGGTTGATCTTCTATGCCACTTACACTTGGGGGCACAATGTCTTATCTATCCAACCTATCATTTTCATGTCATATCATTTCCATCTTACCTACCATCTTTAACCATCATATTGTGTCTATTCATACATACCTATCATATTGAGTCCATTCATCCACCCTTCTCCTTTTGATCTTGATGAAAATATAGGGGCAAAATGTTGAAACATGTTTTGAGTATCTTTTGACATACCTCATCCTTCCAAACAAGCCTATGGGTATGTGCAGGATCATCATGAAAAAAATAAACCCTTAAGTGGCAAAAGGTTTAGAAAAATTAGAGTTAGGAAACTTGACGTAAAAATTTGAATAAGTTATCTATATTATTTCAAAAATATGTAAGAATAGAATCTGTAGCAAATTGAATGTAGTTTCTAAACCACTAGGTTTATTTTTAAAAAAATCTATTTGGTGAAAATTTGAAATTTCAATGTAGTAGTACTTAAATTTCAGGAAAAAAATAAGTAGGTGTCTGTCTAACCACCCTAACCACATAAAATGATAATATTTTTTTATAAGATTTTAGATATAAGTAGAGGACTCATGTCTTGATGTGATGCATATTTTTGTAATTTTTTCCAAGTAAATAATTAATTATGATTTTTTAATTACAACTTTTAAAAAATATAAAAACTCGTATGTCGACCACCTTAACTTTCATCAAAACTTCATGAAATTCAATTTTTCTTTTTTTAATCCTATAGTATGTGAAAGCATAGAATGTGACAATGTTTTGGATTCAAAAAATGTGATACCGCTTGAAAGCTATAGATGTTTTTCAATCAGTCTATCAATCAAGACTTTAGTCATAATTTGAATAGAAAATGAATAATAATTACTTATTAAATTCAAAGTAAAGAATAATTTATATTGGTGGAAATCTAAGAATTTCCTTTAAAAACCCTTTTCGTTTCATCAATTTTGGGTTAAAAAAAAGTCGTTAGCCACATACCCATTATATTGCCACTTTGTGGCCCATCATGATCCTACACATACGCCTATCATTATCCTATTGTCATAAGCTTTGTCATGAAAAAATCTTAAGTATTGTACTTAGAATGGGGCATGTTATTCCTATGCAACATATTCTTTGGAAATCACATCCTTGATCTCTTATGAGGCATACATCCATTCCATTCATTATGATCTATCATTTCCATCCATTCGTCTATCATGAGCCTTTTATCCCATCACCCACCCTTGCAACTAGACTTGGTTTTCCCCTTGTCATTGGTATCTAGCACAAAGGCTACTCAAATTTTCATCCAAAAACAACAAAACATTTCAAAAATCCAAAAAAATATCAAAACGTTTCAAAGTCCAAAAAATAAAACATTTCAAAATCCATAAAAACATTAAAACATTTCAAAAATCCAAAATTTCAAAACATTTCAAAAATTAAAAAAATTCAAATTTCCAAAAATCAAAATATCCCAAAAAAAAAATATCCAACAAAAATCCAAGCAATAAAATCAATACATCCAATCACTTCTTCCAAATTTCATCTACTTAATCCATCACCTCAATCCAATCATTCAACCATTCAACCAAATCAATCATCTTCATCAAAACAATTGCATCAAATCATCTTCAATCATTCCAAGCAATAATCCAACTGCAAGTCAATCCTTAATCCATACCAATCAATTCAATCAATCTTGTCAAATTATCCAATCACATGCTTTGGTCTTGATCCTAATCTTGTCGTAAACCAAATCAAACAATCAATCAATCAATTATCATCATCCTTATGTTGCTCTAGGGATATGTCACTCCCCACAATGACAACACTGTCATCATCATCAATCAATCAATCAATCAACGGTTTACAGCTTGACAGGGGCAATTCCTTGTTTGTTTTTGTATCATTTGTGCATGCTTGCTTGCTTGCTTGTGTGTTTTATCATTTTATCTTGCATTTGTATCAAATCCATATCATTCTAGCTAATATTCATATCTTGTGTATGTTGGAGTAGCTTTTTGCACTATCCTTTGCATCTAAGGTCACATCATACCTTTTGTGCATTAGGAATTTAATGCTCTTCCTCATATGTCTAGACAAGGTTGTATTACGCTGGGGCACAAGACACATCGTCACCTTGGTCCTTATATCTTGGCACATAACGTCTGGTGCCATATCAAACATCATGGTTGCTCACTTTCATTGTAGCATAATGTATCATTCATCTCCTTCATCCACTTTCTATCTTGCATCATTTGTCTTATCCCTCCCTTTATCATTTCATTTTGATAGCCTACCTATGTTTGATCAACCCACCTATCCTCTCGAGGGGGCATCATCATTCCATCATCATCCTATCTTTATATCATTATCCATTTTCCTCTATCCATACCTTAACTTCTTTGAAATGATGTTACTCGACACAAATCTCATCATCTCAAACATCATCTCAAAGAGGGGAAAAATGTAGACATCAAAAAATTGTCCTCTTATGATACCTTGTCACAACATTGCATAATTTAGACACCTTGTAGTATGTTTTGCCACTAGGTACCCATGTCATAATCTAATTATAAATCTTATTTATTTGACCAATTTCATTTATTCCCTTCCTATGCATAATTCATCAATTCCTCTAATGTTAATTAAATAATTTATATTATTTAATTAATTAAATCATTTCTACCAATTCTTCTAATGTTAATTAAATAATTTTTATTATTTAATTGATGAAATCATAAATCCAACATTAATTAAATAAATCAAATATTTATTTAATTAATGAAATATTAAAAATATCTTCTCGCTTTCTTTCCAAAATTGAAACTCATGTGTATCTAATTAATTTATTTAATTAGATAATTCATCAATTATCCTTCCCATCTTTTTCAGGATTTATTTCCTTTAAAAAGAGAATCAAAATCTTTCTATCTTTTCACATCTTATCTTATCTTGTTTTAATTCCTTTAAAACAATAAATCAAAATCTTTATATCTTCTTAAAATCTTATCTCATCTCATTGTATTTCCTATTTTGTCAAAAATCAAATCCTTATCAATCTTATCAAATATTATCTATGTCCACATCGAAAATCTATAAATCTAACCTTTCACAGGCCATTTGCATCGAATCTTCAGACATCCTTATGTTGTCAAAATCATTCTTCCACCTTCCATCCATCTTCATCTATCATCTTCATCAGGTCGTTATGCTGCATAATTGAGCAACCAATATTCCTTCAAACAATCAACCTTCAAAATCTTGCATCGTTGTGTAGGTGGAGAAGAGCCATGGAGATCAATCAACTCTAGTTTGAAAATTGGTTTGCATGTTCTTAGTTTATTTTTTATTTTCATTCTAGTTTGTACTTCATGGTGCTTGATAGGTTTTAATTAGTTTATTTTTTTTCAACACATTATAAACCTTTGGATTTTTCCCTATCTACAAGTACTTCATAATTCAAGTGTTTCAGGTGCCGGATACTGGGAACTAGGAATGTTAGAAAGGAAAAAGGTAATGCAAGCATTGAGAAAAGTGTTTTGGTCTGATAGTTGAGGTCTGGTAAAGATGGAAGTTTTGGTAAAACCGAAGTCTGGGAAAATCGTGGGTAAAGCTGAATATTGGGTTTCGGGTATTGGGTAATGATGAAAATAAAAGTTTTAAAATTTTAAGGTTATCTAAGAAGTCCAATAGTCTAGTAACCCAATATATAAAAGGATGATTATGCAAGAATTTATTATTTTCTTGAAAGCGTGTTATTTATGATGGATTTATATGATAACGAATTAATGATGGTTTTATTTACATGAGATTTTTATAAATATATTTTTTAAATGGATTTAATAGATGAAATTTGTGATTGTAGGAGAAGCAGATTGTGATGCAGAGTTTGGGTATGGATGGTCAAGAAAATTTGAATCACAAATAGAATCATATCCAAATCGGGTCGCATATTCTGGGAAGTTATGTGTAGAGGGGTTTGAGTTCACCAGAATACTAGGGATCTCGGTAATTCACATATGGTGACAGAAAGCACCAACCTCTAAGGAAGCTCTTTCTTAAGAGTAGAAAGCCTGAGGTAGTAGAGAATTCTACAAACAAGATGATAAAGCAATCATTCTAAATATACGGGAAATTTCCTACACACTATCCTAGTTCAAGTTACTTTCTTGACAACAATAAGAAGATAAAAAAACCTAAAGGACTTCAACGTGTAGATGGGGGTTGAGCTTTGTTGACTTCATTTTAAATTCTCTTACTAGTCACCATATTCCACATGCCTTGATGTGATTCATCCCTTAGATTTCCTCTTATGTATTTATCTTATCCTACATGTGTCTTACTTCTATAAAATGCCAAGGGATACCTTTTTTTAAGTTAAGTTCAAAATTTGTGGATGTCGGAAGAGCCAAAAATTCTTTAATTTTTGTTCTTTTTCCTATTTTTTGAATCATTATGGACTAAAAACTTGTATGCACATAGAACTTAATCAATATTGAAGCCAATTTGATAGCTACCTATGCCATGTATTTTTGTAGCTGGTTTTGTTAGTTCAATTGAACAAGACTGAATGTTGTGTCATTTAAGGGTGCATATAGAACCTACTCGGTGTCCAAACTAAAACCCCTTCTTTAAAAGCTCACATTATTTTATACCTAGTTGTGAAGCAATATGGTGAAATATAAAGTGGTTTACTTTTCTTTGATTAAATCTTGGGGCATTCATGGAGAATAACAGAGAGAAATTTTATTTTTTATTATTTTTTATGCTTTATTTTATATTAGATGTTGAAATTTTTGATAATGTTCCAAAAAATAGACGAATGAATGGAAATTTATTGAAAATATTTTGTTTTCTATGAAATTTCCCAATACTTAAAGCTAAATCTACTTAAGTGATAGCAAATTTGCTTGAAATCCATGAAATATTATTGCAAATATTTTAATTTCATGAGATTATTTTATGATTGAACTATAAATTCTGTATATGATGCTTATGATTCTTAATGAAACTAGAGATGTTCTTAATGAAATTAAGAATAACCATAGACCCCTTGAGATTAAAAATAATATCACATCCTTGCTCCTTGTGGAAAACATCTCTCTTTTCAAAGGGAAAACCCCAAACAAAGTTCTAAATGAGGTGGAAATTAGCATGGAAAAAGCTTTCCACCAAAACCTGGATGCCAACTCTTATGACAACTCTAGGTCCCTTGCTCAAAGTGCCAATTTTTGAAAACCATTTGAGAGGGGCTGGTATAAACTAAATTTTGATGGGGCTACTAAGGGAAACTCAAGCAGAGCAAGTATAGGAGGTATGATCAAGGACTGCAAAGGAAATCTAGTGGTTGGTTATGCTTGAGGGATTGGTGTTCATTCTTCAATGATTGCAAAAGCTAGAGCGTTGTTGAAGGGATTACAATTGGTTGTCTCCATGGGGATTGATAACTTGCATATTGAAGGAGACTCTAATTCCATTATTGATGCTATTAACTTTGATAGATTACTAGGGTGGAATACTAAAGAAATTCTTCTAGACATTAGACTCTTTGTGTCTAAATTAAAATTAAAGGTTGCCAACCATATTTACTAGCAGGGGAACCAAGTGGCTGATGCCTTGGCCAATCTTGGCACACACTAGAAATTAGCCAAATGCTGGTGTGCTTTAGGGAACTTAACTCCTGACATCTAGGGTTTAATATTGAAGGAACAAATCCCATATCTAACTCATGATGATAACTAAACATGCACCTAGCTATTTTATTTGGGGAGTTCACATGCTTGTCTATTGGGCTATGTGGACAAATTTTACCGATTAGATGGATAACAAGTGGCATATTTCAAATAATGGGATGGAGCCCAATTTGAAAAAGGAAATCATGAAATGTTGTGTTAAGTACTTGATGATTAACTCTAAGCTGGACCCTACCTTACATTATCTCCTTTTGGGGACCTTGTTAAACTATCGTTTTTCCAATTTCCTTGATTTTGATTTTGATGTGACTAATAATTATGAGATAAAGCTCCTTTTTGGCATTTTTTTGTTTGCTATTTTGGACCCATGTCCCTTAGCTATCTTTTTTTGGTTAACTATCTTTGGCCCACCCCTAATAGCTAAGCCTTTTGATGTTTCTAATTATGGCCCCATGACCATTCTATGTAGATTTTTGAGCCTTGTCCACATGGAAGGAAAACCTTCCTTTCCTTTTACGTCCTACTTACTTAGCCGATTGTATGTAGAGATCCTCATTTATGATTTCACTAAGATTGCTTTTATGGATTTAGTGGTTCATACATGTGACCTGTCCTTAGCCTTGATTATCAAAAACTATTGTTTTTGGCCTAAAATCCCTAATGTGTGGATGATTTTTCACCTTTCTATTATCTATAACCTTGTGTTTTCTTAGAGTTCCTAGTTATCCAATGTGTAGAGTGACATTATGGGAGGTGATAGGGTGCAGGTGAAGCTAGATAATTGCAAAAAATTTTGCAAGGACCTGCTTGTTTGGCACATTTGTGTCGAGGGTGGTCTTGCTCCTCTTATGGAGAGACTTGTGGGCCATGACCCTAATTTTTCTACTTAGTTTTTCAACTCGTGGAAAAATTTTCCTATGACTATCAATGGAATTTCCTTTACTATGGGTGAAGAAGTGATTATGCAAGCAATAGGTCTCCAGTGCACTGGTATGAAGCATCTAAAGCACACTAAAACCCAAGACAATCAAAGTATGAACAAGTTTTTTGTGGGGAATGAAGCATCAGTGGACAACTAGTTAGGCTTTGACCAAGAGGTTCTCCCTCAGCCATGGAACCTGGTGTGCCTTGCCTTGATGAAGTTTGTGACACTAGAAGGTAGGCACAAGACCTATTACTTCTACCATTTCCCTCTGTTGAATCACCATAGGCATAAAATTTTTGTTAAGCTTTCCTTTCTTCTTGATTATGGAACTTGAAAATTATATTGAAAAATGTGTGGAGGATGCTGCTTTGAATCCTAATGACCCTCCACCCTTACCTCTTCACTAGGGCCTCATTTTGAGGCTTTACCACTTCCATCTTGCTTTGTGTCTGCCAAAACCCATCTCGGTTGTCCACATTGAAGAGATTGAGCTTCCCCCTATGACCAACTTTTTTGTGACCGAATCCAAAGGACTTGTTAGGAAAAAACACCCAGCCCCTGTTGACTCATTGAAACCCAAACCTACTGCTAAAAGGCTTAAAGGAAACAAGGGAGTGGCCCAAACTAGCATGACAACTAGTCTTTGTGAACTCAAGTCAATGCCCGCTAAGACTTCCAACAAGCCTTCTCTAAAAAGGAAAGGAAAGAAGGAAGGTAAAAGCTTTAAGGAGGCTCTGACTAAAGGAAAAAATGTGGTAAGAAAGGACTTTATGGGGGATATGGTCATTGCAGAGATGGTGGTTACTGGTTGTGATGCCATCATTCGGTGCTCTAGTAGGCTGGAAAAGAATAGGAAAAAAGTGTAGGTTCAAGATGTGGATATAGAAGAGGAGCTATCAAACAACAAGGATAGCAAGGTTGAGGAGGTGTCAGATGGTGAGGAGGAAGAGCATGCTAGAGGTCCTGGCTCCATCCCTGATTTGGGAAAAGTGCAGAAGGAGGGTTCAACCTCTAAATCTTCAGAACTGCTCGAGGTTGAGAAGGTTGTTCATGACAACACTACTATTGGTGGGGAGTAGAATTGTGTGATGAAAGAAAGATTGGAAAATTTGGACAATTTTTTTTGTGGTTTGACCCACTTCACGATCAAGCTAGTTCACTATGTCATGAGTACCCTATCGATGGTAATGAAGAATGAGATGGAAATGAAAAATACTGAAGACCATCAAGAATGGGTCAGAGATGATTTTGTCCATCTCCTGTCTAAGAACTGGGAAGATGCAAGGTAGTATGCTACTTGTCCACTATTTGTTCGTGTGTTGTTGATCCATTGTGTGTGTTTTTTGGCTTTCTATTTTTTTTAACTTGAACATTTTTGTCCCTTGTGGGTCTATGTGAAGGGTAGAACACCCTGTAAATGTTGCTTACTTTATCAAAAACAATAATATCACATCATACCCTAGAGTGAACCTAGTATGGTCAAGATCTGACTATCAAAGAATTAGGTTTGAGCTAAGTTAACCTTTTCCTATAACATGGAAACCCTAAGGTTTCCCTGGTTAAGTATTTCAATAAGATAGGTTCTTCATGGTTTGTCTATGAAGACTTTATTTGCACTATTGATGTGAGTGACATCGTCGTCAACAATATACACCTCCAACTTACTCACCTCCATCTCACAACACAAACAATGATCCCATCCTTAACCAACTTCTACAAAAAATTTGATCCCTCCAAAAAAAATTTGCTACATTGAACCAAAGTCAAAATGGCCAATCTTCACAATATGTCAAAAGAAACCCTTTATCCTTAGATATACTGAGAGCACAGATGCCACAAGGCATAGAGATTCCTATATTTGAGAAATATGGTAAAAAAGGAGACCCTAGTAACCATGTCTCGATGTACAAAACCTTATGTAGTGACTTCATTTTTTAGGATAAGCTCTTGGCTAAATGTTTCCCTAGATCCTTGAAAAAATACCTTGGAGTGGTTTTTTTCTTTAGCAAATAACTTAATTAGGTCATTCAATGAACTTGTTGACACCTTTCTTAACCATTTCCAAGTTCACATGGTCCCAACATGACTTTATCTAATTTAATGCAATGTAAACAAAACAAAGATGAAAAAGTCACTAATTTCATAGAGCGATACCAATTGCTTAACTCACAGATAAATATTAAGATTCTTGATGTTGACCTTGAAAGAATGTTAATAGCCAATTTTATACTAATATTCAAGCTAAACTTGAGATTTTTAAGTTTTCCTCCTTTACACACTTGTGCATGACCTTTCATGATTAATAGAATTGGGTTAGTCATCATGAAGCAAAAACTCTGTCTAACCCTTATGGGAAATCTGAAGTTGTTCCTCACAACAATTTCAAACAATTCAAGAAATAAAAAAAAAGGGATTTTAATAACTAAATACACCTGAAACAAGTCAACATGTCAACACCTAAGTGGCTGCTATAAAAATGAAAAATCCATATCCATTTAGGGAGAGGAGTAGACAATTTACCACAATACTCGATACACTTCACTCTATCATGTTGCAACTTATACGTAAGAACTTAGTCACCTTACCTCCTATTAGAGCCATTGATACTACTAATCCCTTACCTCCAAAATTTAACTCAAATGCCTTTTTCCATTATCACTAATAAAATGGAATCGATGGAAAACAATGTAAGCATCTTAAATAAATTGTGCAATACCTCATTGATTCTAATCCCATCCAAATTGGTGGTGTCAATGATCAAGGAAACAAATTTTTTACCACACCCAACCAAAATGCATGGTTAAATTCATTGATGTTCAACCCCATAAGGGCCAAACAAAAATTCCCCTTGATATTTGTTTCTCACAAAATCACATATTTAGACGTGCACTTTATGGTCCTATTTATATAGCTAGAAGAATCAATGACAAGCCTACTAATGTAATAATAATTGATCCCATGTGTGCAAAGATTATATCACTGATGAATTCTTATTTGTGCATGAACTTAATCAAGATTCTTATGAACAACAAAAATCATGGATCAAAATGCACAATGGTTTTTCTTTCCCTACAATAGGTTTAATCACTCTTCCTTCAAAAGTTGGACCAAAATAATTAAATGTCTCATTCTCTATCATCTCATCATTAGACTAGTTCTATGTGAAGCTTGGTTACCCATGGCTATGCTCCATGGATTTTTTCTTATCAGTAGAGCATAAATGCATAAATTTTCCACCTGGCAATGAGATATTTATAGTACACCATTGATGCAACATTATCCCTAGTTGTAAAGCAATCGTGTATGAACCAAAAGTAATTATTTTCTTACATTGCATTCAATAGTAGCTTCAATATTTCATTCCACACTTTACCACATCTACATTTCTTAGCTCATAGAGCCTGATATAGTTGTTGAAAGGCGCAATACAACTGAGAGGTGGGGTTGAATTAGTTGTCACCAAACTCAAACATAAATCCCAAAAACGTATCAACTTCACATCCACTTTATTTTGTTATTAATTATGAACATGAAATGAAAATAACATAAAGCAATATCAACACAAGAGACACTAGATTTACATGGAAAAACCAATAAGGGAAAAATCACAGTGAGGATTAACTCACAATATAAAGTAATTCCAAAACTTATTACAAAGAGGCTCACTGGCAAAGGACTCACTATCTAGATACAAGGCTCAATGCCTACACATAGGACTCACTATCCAACAAGGAGGCTAACTACCTACAGATTAAAAAAATAACATAAAAAATCCACCACAACAAATTACACACATCCATAGCCTTGATCAGAAGATTGCAGACACCATCAACACAATGCTTTTAGGAGTCTAACACAATAAAGTACTGCTGCCTCAATTCACTTTCACACACTCTTGATTCTCACACTTGTGGATTTATTGATACTTCAATCTATAACATCTCAACTTGTATTTATACCATCTTCAACCTTAAAAAAATTCTCCAAGGTTAGCTACATGCACTTCATTTTACAAATTCAAATTAAGTCAACAACTTAACATTCCCACAGTGGAAGAGAATTAGAGTGTACCATTTACCAAAACTTAACCAAGACCCAAAACAACGTATGCGATCAATCACATGCTTTGTCAATTGATACGTATCCTTCACATGACATGTAGACACTAGGTTGGCCAAACCTAATGAAAACACAAATAAAATTTAAAGTACATGCTTCCACAATGAGAAGTTAATATGTGGACCACATAAAATGCTTTTCCAAACACTGGAACACATCTTAGATGCCTTCAAATTCATCCACAACAAATGAAACAACTTCCATAAACAAAACATCTTCCATCAATCCATCCAAATTGCACAAACACACATAGTAATTCTAAAACTCATCTTCCAAAGCACAAAACCACAAACAATTTTGTCAAAACACAAACAACACCATTACAAGCCTTCTACCAGATCTGCAAGACCAAAAAAAACTAGTGGAGAAATACAAATAAAAAAAAATTCTCCCAGTCATAAACAAACAACTCTGCCAAACCAGTTCACACATCAGTGAACACAAATTTCACTCTGAATCAAACTAGAAACTAAAAACCATGATATATCACCAAAAAATTCCCATAAACAATACTTCAGATCTACACAAGTATAGGATAAACACAAAAGAAATGTGAAGCACAAACCATAACACATTTTGAACACATAGAAATTTTTCTTCACTATTTCTCAAAAGTACTTGATAACTCATCATATCAGCACACTTGCAACATCATAAAGATAGCTCCATATACTCACAACATCTCTACAACATCTCAACTATACATGCACAACCTCCAATCACTTGTTTCCTTTCTTTGCAACAACCTGTACTATGTTGACATCAATGACAACATTAATGACAACACTATCATACTCATTGATACTTGCAACAATCTACCCCTTTGTCATTGATGGCAACACAAGATGTGAAAAACCATCAAAGACAACAACCATTCCATTCCTACACTGTCATTTATATTTTTAGATTAGACATTCTACACAACATTTCCTACACTCTCCTTTTCTTGCACTATTCTTTCTTTTTCTTTCACTGTTTTTCACGTGACTCTTGTTGTGCCCTCAGCACACACACCCCATTTTGAACGGGGACCCTCTTTTTCTTTCGCCTTTCTGGGTCATTTTTTTTGTTGCTACCTCATTTTGGTGCCACATTTCTAATGTCCTAGGTGGGTAATGTACCTCCAAAGTCTTATCTTGAGTTGACTATGTTTCACCCCTCCAATTTTGTCAAATTTTGGTGCTTTGCGGAGTATCCTTAGCAGTTTGCCTTTTCCAGTAGCCTCGGGGCCTGTCGGGTCCACCCCATCGGGTTTCCCTAGCCAGGTTTCCCCCTTGGACTTCCACTCCCAGAATTCTGTGAGGACTTTGCCATTCCAAACGGGGGAAAGCTTCCACTTTCTTGGCCCTCGGGTCCCAGTTCCCTATTCTCCTTCCGGTGAAAATTGCAAAAATTTCTCAGCTGCTTTTTCCCCCTCTTGACCTGACCCTTCAGACTTTCTCTCTCGGAATTCCATGAGGAGTTTGCCTTCTCGACAGAAAATTACTGATGAAGCTCCACCCTTTGGGCCCCAAGTTCCGTGTCACCACCAATGGTTTCCAAACTAATTTTCCAAAAATGACGAACCTCTGATGGAACTCCATTCCCCAGACCCTAGACCTCTTGCCACTGTCCATGAATTCAAACCCACCAACCAAACTGTTTGTCGTACTTGCATTTAATGAGGCCATTAATGGTGGTGGGAGTATAAATATCATGTCCAACCTGTCATTTTCACTTGTCAGGATTGCAAAGAGAGATCAAAGTGCTTGCCAGAGAGGAGTCCATTGTCTTCATCAATCGTCGCCTTCGCACCCATCGCCATCACTCACCGATCGTTAACAGATTTCACACCCTACCACATCGGGTTTCTGAGGTAGGTGTGTCGTTTTCCCTCTCGAAATTTTTTCATGATTTTAAAGCCTAAAACAATGAACAACCTGGGAAAAAAATAAATTTAGTTGATAATGTTTAATAAAACTCACAAAACCCATGTTCTGGAACCTTTAAAAAACATTTGAGGTGCCCTCAAGACTGATCCAGAACTTAGCCCACACATGGCTATTCTTCGCTCATGGCATTCGCATCATCCAGGCCTAGGCTTCTCCATTGCAGACAAAACTACTAAAATTTAACATCCATTTCAAATGGCCACTCCCTCTCCCGGGCCCGGCTCCTTAGACTTCCATCGTTCATTCGTCGTTGGACTTGAAACCTCAAACTCTAAAGTTGGCCTCTATTTTAGCCTCCCACGCCCGTGCCCTCAGACTTTTGTGCCTAGGATTTTGCCAGGCTCCCACCATTACTGAACTGTGAGGGGACCCTGTCTGCCTGATTCCCAGGTCCTACCTTGCAATTTTCCCTCTGGTGTTTGTCTTGAATCAGTCACCCATCATAAACCCAGGCCCCAGTCCATGAACTTTCGTCTGCTGACTTTCATGGGCTTTTTGCCATTTTGGATGGTGAATCTACAATGACTTCCCACCTCCCAAGTCCCGACCAACATTTTTTCGTAAGAGTCCCAAATCATCGAACCTTAGCATCCTCGCCCTTGCCAGGCCCCACCCTTTAGAACTCCATTCGGACTCCACCGTTCCCGAAAGCAAACCTTTGGTGGAACTCCACCCTCCAGGCCCCGAAGTCCCCTTGGCCGTCTATATGCAAAATGAATTTCAAATAACCGCCACCTTCCTCCTTTTCGGCCTCTAGGATTCGCCTTCCTACTCAATGTGGGGACTCAATGAAGAAAATCAAACACCCAACCTTAGTGCAGGGTCCGGTCCACCAAGCTGCCCCCTTCAGACTTCCGCCCGATGATAGCTGTTCTGAACAATGAAAGTATGGCGGTTTCCCAACTCCTCAGGCTTGAGCACTTTAAAATTGAAGAACTATCATTTTCCCTTGGACCCTTTGGGTCCCAGACCCCAGAGTTCTACCCCCGAAACTCTATTTTTTCTTGGTTGTTTCAAATGGATAACCCTGGATGGTTTTTCAGCCCTGTACCTCTCGATGCTCTTAAATTGATCCAAATAATCTTAAATTTGAAATCTGATCTCGATCCACGTGCTCAAATTCAGCCCTGTTCGATACGAGCATTTCAAAACATCAAAATTTGGTCAGGAGAAATTCCCCATATTGCATTAACCCATTTTCCCTTTCAAAACAACAATCCTACCAGGGAGGTTCGGGCATTCGGGCCCAAATTGCCTGAAATGCCTCATCTGAAAGACCAATGGCATCTGGAAGTAAAACTACAATTTTATGAATGATAAATTATGCAGACTTGATTTCGTCCATGAGATTTTAACTAACATCAAAGCTTTCATGATCAAGTTGCACTGACTATGCCTTTGCTCGTAGGATATATGGAATCAAGTCCAAGACGCTCAGGGGCAGCTATAGAAAAGGACAAAGGAAAGAAGTTGGGCAAGACTCCTCATGGAAAAGAGGACAAGAACCAAATGAAGTACCAGTTTGAGGGTGAGCCTTTGCACTTGAAGGTTTTCACAGACTAGAAAGAAATCACCAACACCAATATCGGCCATGTTGATATTGATGAATTCAAGCAAAGGGTCAAAGTCAACCCAACAACTAAGAATGCCAAGCTAATCAAGCAAAGTGTAATTTCTAAGGCTACAGGCTTCCCTCCATCCCTCGTCACCCCTGAGTTGGTCATGGCTTGTCGGTAGCCCTATCAACCCGATACAAGGACCATCATTGAATGAGATGGTAACATTCTTGCTGACATGTTAGCTGAGGAAATCACAAGGACCTTCCACATTCCCACCTTCGTCGAGATGTAGATGCCTACCATAGAGGAATGCAAAGCTACATAGGATGACAACCTGACGGGCTACAAGAAATTAATAAACCAGCACTGGCTCAAAGAGAAACGAGGCAGTGCTGTGAAGGTTCCTTAGGAACTCTTCCACAGTGATTTCAACGAAGATTACCATGACTTAGTCACTATGCTAAGCAGGGTAATGGGTCTCCCTACTACTACCTTCTTTCAGGAGTGGATGGTATACTTTGTTGAGCAAATCCTCCATGGGAATGAGGACGTCACAAAAAAGTTGTTGTTCTACTGAGTAGGTATAATAAGCAACTACTTCCATAAGCAGTTCATCAATGTGAAGAAGAGCTCCAAGTTGTACATGACCTCCTACCTGGTCTACTCCTTGGTAGACCAAACATAGTACAACAGGTTGTTTGTGGTACCCGATGAAGATGAGGGTGGAAAATTGAAGGTCTATGATAGGTACCCCTAGCTTGAGTACCAAAATTTCAAGGAGTATTGCAGGGTGAACAATGCCTTCATTGGCCATATCATCAGGGTGATTGCAAAATATTTTGAGAGAAGGGTTTCCAACAGTGCTCAGGCCTTCTTGAAATAGTGTGCCTTCCTTTTTATTCAATATCCAAAGTTCACATACATTCATGCCCAAGGCTTCACGGAAAGGTCGAATAAGTTGCCTCAATACCCCAACGATAGGATCATCTTGTTAGAACTTTCCCACAAGCTCCAACACATACAGTAAGTCTTCAGCAGCAAAAAATTGGTCAAGGTCTCCTATCCCCTAACTTTTGGCCAAGGAATGTATAAATTACAAACTTCCTAGTGCACTAGGAATTATGAGAAAGAATTAAGTGATTATCATTTTCACTTATACATTGCTCGCCCATGAATGGACCCATATGGGAATATAAGGAAGGCCCTAGGGCTAGGGTTTTCTCATCTGCACCACATTGAGGACTTTTGGGGAGATTCTCACGAAGACAAAGAGGTGCACACAAGGCACTACATGCAGATGACTGCGTATTTCGTAAGAAAGGTACAACCGTTTCCCATACCAGATCAAGTCGAAGAGGATGAGAGCACCATAATGGACCCCAGATACCTTGTAGTCACCAACTTGCCAATACCAACAATAGACTGGAATGAGTAGGAGGTCTATGACCTCGATATTATAATGAAGCCGATCTTGGCCCATACCAAGGGGTGGGTTGATGGACAGGTGGCCCGATTGAAACAACAACAGGTGATCCTGACATATGAAGGGATCAAAAGTGAGCCAAGTGCCATGGAAGATGTAGCCACCATGATTTCAACAAGTAGGACATCCAAGTCTCCTCCAATCACTAGGTCTAAGAAGAGGAAAGAAATAGAAATAGAGCAGTCTTTGAACCCCAAAGTATATGCAAGGAAAGATCTAGGAGGCTCACCTTCTAAAAGACTCAAGCAAATAGGGAGCACCACGGAGCAACCCATAATCCAAGAGGAAGAAGCAAAAGGTACATATGAGTTAAAACTTCTTTTGGTTCTCCCTACTTTGACTGCCCCATCATCTACCTCCCTCGCCATGGTCGCCACATCCCTGCCGATAGTGGACATCTCTATCTATCTTACCCCTTCACCTCCGGTCGAGCCTGTAATAGTAATTGACTCTTCATTCGCTGTGACTACTCCTCCTTCCTCTATTGCAATGTCACCTACCACGTCACTCCCATTAGCTACAGTAGCGGCACCAATACCCACTTCTGCCTTACCTAAGGCCTTCTTGAAACATATACAGAATCTCCCTTCTGAGCTTTGTTGGATCCTTATAGACCCCACTCTTCAAACAGCCCTAGCATAGGCCCTCGCTATTGCTGAACCTTTGTAGCCTCTGGTAGGACCACCGGCAATGGAGGCCACTATGTTGATTTCCAAGGAATGGGAGAGGTGAGAGGAAGAGGCCTCGAAGCTCTTTGAAGAAGAGGCTGAATAATACCATGAACACATGAAGTACGAACATCAAACAATTGATAGGGTGGACTACGAAGAGGAAGGGACATGCTCTTCCAAGAGTGGGGATGAAGAGGATGACGGTGGTAGGGTCATTGTGCAAACCTTCGATGATGATTTTGAAGAGATGGCCCGACAACTAAAGGGTACTGAAGAAGAGGTAGAAAGGTTGCCTCTTAGAGAAGAGGGACATCAACAAGAAGGAAAAGTAGGAGAAGACATGCCTGAGGGTGAGGCTCAAGCTATCAAAGACCTCGAAATTGAGTAGCCCAAGGAACATGTGCATGAGGTTGAGCAAACTAGAGAAAAGAAGGGGGAGGAACTAGAGACAAAAGAAAGTCCCTGGTAGCAATTACCTAACAAGCCTCCCATCAAGCGCCTTGTGTTTTTCCAGGACTCTGATGAAGATGAAGGAAATGCTGCTAAAGTGGAAGAAAAGACTCCTGGAGATAAGAAAATAGAGGTCATGGCCAAGGAGGGTGAGGGTGATCATGAATCACCTAAGGAAAAGTTTGTTGTGCCTAAATGGCTGGAGAGACAGTTTGAATAGAAAACCCCTGCGTCGAAGGACCCAAGAGTGAGGCTAGAGGCTATCTTAGCCCAAGTGCAAATCACAACTAGAAAAGAGAAGAAGCATAAGATCAGACACAAGGTAACAATGGATGCTTCTAGGTCTCGAGCTATGTAGATAGCAATGCCTGTGGTAGGTTAGGCTAGTGTAAGCTAAAACATCTCCACCATTGATTTAGGGACTTCTACCAGAGAACAGAAGGTAGGACACCTTGAAGAGTTAGTGGCTACTGTGGTGCACTTGATAAAATAGGACAAGATCTCAAAAGATGAACTCAAGGCATAGGTAGCCACCCAGACAGATTACATCCAGCACTGGTCCTCGATAGATGACCTACCTACCACATCCGTGGCCCTACCCCAACTACTGTCCAAAGAAAAAATTGACAAGATGGAGAGAAGAAAGAACTTGGAAAAGACCACAAAGAGTTGGTTTTGAGAGGTCTTGTACATCGGGAACATGGGTATTAGCAGGGCTGTTCGAACAACCAACAAGTTCTTGGACCTACAATAGTCTCTTGAGAGCATGAGGAAGCTCTACAATGACTTCCCGATAGCATATGATTCCACTTATCCAAAGATCGAGGCCATCCTCCAGTTACCAAAAGCAACATGGGAAAAGGAGCTTGCATTCAAATAGGGTGATCACTGACTGATGGATGTGTGGAGGCAAGATTTTGACAACAAGAAGGAAAGGTTGGAGCAAATAATGAGTAAATTTAATCTAGACATCAAATGGATCAAGGAAATTAAGGTGGAATGCGCTCGATATCTCAAGCTGATGACAGAGTATGACATGCCTGCAGTACAAATGGATCTAGAAAAGGTAAAACCTTACTTTCAAAAGAAGATGGAGGATGGGATGTATGGTGAAATAATAGTGGAGTTCATGAGTTTTGTTTCCCATGCCTTCAATCAATCAGAGCTGTTTAGAGATTAGGGCGTAAAGTATGATGAGGACTGGAAGAAGCTTGAAGATAATGTGAAAGAATGGAGCTAATAAATGTTGCGGTATGAGATCATTGAGCTAGGATAGCTCCAGCTGATTATTCTAAAATTCATGGAATATACAGCTTCAAAGAAGTAGGAAGATAGCCCTACTATTAATGAGGAGCTCCCAAAAGAATAGCAATAGCAAAAGAGCAATCAACAAAAGACAAAATGCTACAATGTCGTCACTAAAGGACAAAATAGGGAAGGAGACAAAAATGTAATTTTAAATTGTAATATATTGGGGGTGGGTGAAACCCTATTTTGTAATGAATCTTGGCCACACAATGAGAATTAATCTTGTCCATTCATTTAACTTTTTGGAAACTATAAATAGGGGTCTCCTCTCATTTGCAAAGGGAGTTGAGTTGTTGTAAAGACATGCTGCTGATATTTCTAATGAAAATACATTGACTTGGTGCATTTTTTGATTTCTTCACATGTTTCATGGTTCAATCTCCACTGTTAGATGCTTTACTTGGATATATATTGTTGCTTTAGTTAGTTTTGTTTTTGATTTGATATAGTTTAGAAATGTTGTTTCGTGGTTGTGAAAATTCCTACTGTGTAGATGCCTTCTTAGTCCATACTTTTTGTTGTTTGCTATTGGTAGATAGCTATGTAAAGTTAGTTTGGGCTTAAATTCAAAGATGCTCCACACTTTTATCTTTGTTCATGCATGCATATGGTGAATGAAAGGTGAAATATCTGCAGACCTTAGAAGATAGCACAAATTTCATGAGACTGTGAGATTGTTGGTTAAATGAAATCTTGTTTTAAGGAAGCTATCCATTGCAGGAACTCGATGATTACTATGCACAGCTAGTTGTAGGTCTAGGAACCTTCCATCTTCCTTGCTCTTTTTCCCTTTTTTTAGAAATAGCCTATACTAAGGTTCATTGCACATTGTAAAGTCAAACTTGAAGAAACATCAAAGTATTGGACCGCTGTACGAATCTAAAGCAAAGTGAAACTTGAACTCCATTTTAGAAACTTTATATTTGAAGATCTACCTCGTATGCAGCTACATAAGTCTGCCTTGTGATTACCAGTAAAATCAAATCAAAATCAACTGAATAGTTCCATGCAAGTCATGACCTAACACCCGAGAGACCTTGGGGAGATTTTTAGTTGCTTACAGTTGGAGATTTCCTTTCAAGAGAGGTAGTGTGCCTACACATTTCCTATGTTGAGAAAGTGTGCCAAAACACCCATAAACAAAATTGGCGCTAGAAGGAGGGCCTTGTGAAGCTAGATGGAATTAGACCATTCTCCCTAGAGAGATTTCAAAGAGTTTTATGGTCAACACCAAATAAGGGAGAATTCCAAGAGTTGTAGCCTCTTACAAGGGCAAAACAAATTAAGGGAAGTAGTGTTGCTTCTTCTTCTTCCCCCATTTCAGCCACTTCCTTCCACCTTCATCGTCATTCAGCTTACATTCATCTTCCCCCCAACCATTTGAAACTGCATTTTCACTCCCCATCTCTGGCAGCCAGGGAATTGCTTCTCTCCTGGCCCTTCCAGCCCAAGGTACAGTCCAAATAGCCATGGCTCAGGTACAATCCAAGACTACTGTTCTATTTTAGGTGCAATCGTAGATTGTTGTCCCTTAACCGTGGGTATCACCTCCACCTTCCACCATGGCTTGGTTGGCACAAAACCCTTCATTGATACACTTTGCCACTTACCATGATATGCCCAAGAATCCAGAAGGATTTCATTCAAAATTTAGTCCTCGCGACCCGCAAAGGATGGCGAAAGAGCACATCAAAATATTCAAGACATCAATTACCAAAATGCAAGTTGATCATGAGGATGTTGCATGCCACCTTTTTCCACACTCGTTGGGTAAGGAAGCCTTCTACTGGTACATCAATCTATCGAGGGGGTCTGTTAATTTGTGGGACCTAATGAAGAATGCCTTCCTGCAAAAAAATAAGATCCCAATCAGCCCCTCAGATTTATATAGGCAGTGTATGTCTATTAGGAGGGAAGTCAATGAACCCATTGGATCCTTTAACAACCATTTTCATCGTGCCTTCATGAGGCTTTAGGACCCGTACCTCCATAATGATTTCATAGCCCTCTCAGTCTATTATGCGGTGTTAGACAACCTCACATTGGCCTTAGTGAAAAGGATGCGTCTGCCACCGGCCTCATTAGTGACTGCCTATACAAAGGCTGTTGTTTCTAATGCAGATATGGGGAAGAATATTTTTGGCCCGTTGCCTTCTTTGGGACCAGTAGCTCACTCGATGTAGATTCAAGGTCTTAACCATGCATTTTCTCATCAGACCCCTCCTATGAACCAGATACCTTAGTTTCCCATTGTTCCACACCTAAGACAACCACTGAATTATGCACCTCCTGTGCCTTCCTATTTGCAGTCTCAACCACAACACAATTATCTTCAGGCTGCCCAACAATAGCAAGTGTATTCTCAGTAGCCCTAGGTGCCATTGTACCTACAAGGACCAGAATTTCCTCCAGCTCATCAAAATTAGCTAGTGACCCTGCCAGTCTTTCTCCAAAATCTAGTACCGTAGCTGAGCAACACTACTAAAAAGGACAAACTTTAGGAGTTGACTAAGATGATAAAGAAAATGTCCACTAAGATGACGCACTTATGAAATCAGAATAATCAGTTACAGGCATCCCAGCATAACTTCTAGACCAATCTTAATCGAGAGAGAGCCGATACAACAGGGATGGTAGGGACAACTGAGAAGCAAGCACCTCCTCCAAGCATAATTATGATAGGGGACAAAATCTGAATCAAAATTCTGAAAGGAGACCTTCTCAGAGGTAGAATTGCACAAGGAATACGAAGCCTAATAATGGAGGTGTTCCTACCCCTCTTGATCAGCCAAACAATAATGAGAGAATAGCCAGTGGGGTGTACCTGGCTGAGGCAGCCTTGTCCGGATGGTGTCAAATTCACAAAACCAGCAGACATTTTGAATTGGATTGCCCTGAATTCTAGACAACTGCAAAATTTTTCTAAATTGAGGTCCAAAATGTTGCTGATAGTACCGATTGTAGAGACATCATTCCATTTGAGCCTTATGACTCCTCATGTCTCGTGGTCAACCAGGCAACATTCTTGTGAGGTGACCATAATCAGCCCGAAGTTGAGCCTACCCCCGTTAAAAGTGAAGAAGTATAGGAGGTAAGTAACGAACAAACTTTGGCTCAGCTTTTCCATTCAGTAGATAATGGCCCAGTAGATGAGGAAGAACTATACGTAGATGAAATTCATATGTTTTATCAAAGATCCACTCCCTACTTCCTTAGAAATAGGCAGGTTGGTGGATCCTTTACAACCTCCACTCCAAATAATTTTACCACCCCGCCTGACCCTAGTGCCAACAATAACCCTGGGCTTCCCCATGTACCCACCCAATATCTCAACAATGATAGGCCTCAAACTCAATCGCAGAATCAGTCAAGCCAAACGAAAGTCCAACCTTCTAGCTCTAACATAGGTTAGGCCTTTGGCTCTAAGATTGAGCAAATGGGTGAATATGTGGCAGAAGAGTTCAAGAAAGTAAAAATCAGTTTATCTTCCTTTGAACTACTCAAGGTCCCTGCTGTGAGGCATGCTTTCTTTAGGGTACTAAATTGGACGACCCCATCCTCTAGCACAATGCAGGAAACATCAACTAGGAGAGTCACCTTTGAAAATCCTAGGAAAGAACCTATAATATAGGATAATACCAGAAAAAATAAGAATGTTCCCTTAAATCAATATGTAGGTAAGCAATCAGAAAAGGACTAGAGCGGAGTAATAGATAGATTCCCAAGGACTAGCCATTTAGGCAGACCAAGGATAAAGCTGGTGACAAGAACAAGGGTAAAGTCGCTCACATAGACACACCCAAGGTCCTCTTCCAACGAAAACTTGAAACTCCTCCTTTCCTCATTACCATCCAGATATTTGGGAAGAATTGACACAACTGCTTGATTCAGGAGCATCTACCAATGTCATGCCCCTGACAGTATGCAAGGCCCTTGAGATTACTCCCATGCCTTCAAGAAAGAAAGTGACCTAACTGGACAAAACAAAGATCAACATTGTAGGAGAAATGAATCAAATCCTAATGCAAATTGTTGTAGACCCTAGGATACAACTAGTCATTGATATTCAAGTAGCTGAAATTCCTGATGCATATGGGATAATCTTGGGAAGATAATTCACCAAAAAATTGAATTGATATGCTGCCATGTACCATTCTCACATGTGGCTGCCATGGAAAGGGTTGCCAAATCAAATTTGTGTCGATCGCGAGCCCTATATGAAATATATGATCGCAGAATACAATAATCTCAATGAAGTGTTGTTTCTTGAGATATAATTAGGGAATTATTGTCCCTTGGAATGTCAAGATGAATTCGAACCTCAAGAAGAGTATGCCGTGAAAGTACTCTTGGTGTAGTGCAGTCCTCAAACCAACTTTACTCAAATACCTCAGAGTACGTAAATGCTGATAGAATCAGACGATAAAACTGATGAAAGTGACAACTGGGAACTACTTGGTTTCTAGGATTTCATGGAAAAGTGCACTAGGGAAAAACTTAGCTTGGATTCCCAAATGAATTTCCAGGATCTCTTATTACCAAACTGGTGCAGGATTCACAATGCATCCCACTCCGAATTTTATTACTACTTATGTCAAACAGTAGTAGAACATGTTAAAAAATCTATTGCCCCTCATAAGGAAATTCCAATGGAGGTGCCGGAAGAACCACCCATTGTTCAGTGTAGTGAGCTAGAAGATGTCCCTAGGATTACGAAGGCAACCACCCAGCCAAAAACGAGTAAGAGATTAGTTAGACCCGAAGTCAAGGAACTTTCCAAATTTTGGACACTTAGATTTGATGGGTCCAAGTCAAAACAAGGTGCTGGTGTTGGGTTTGAACTCATCAGCCCAACATGTAAGACCCTTCTTGCCACCCATAGATTGTAGTTTTATTGCACTAATAACGTAGCAGAATATGAGGTGTTAATCCATGGCCTTCTTATGGCCTTGAAGAAAAATATCAAAATACTGGAAGTTTTTGGGGATTCTGAGCTCATAATTAAACAAGTTAGAAAATTATATTCCTACCATGATAGAAGACTTGCAAACTATAGGCATAGGGTTTGGGATCTCTTAGAAAGTTTAGATGCATTTAATATACAATTGATCCCTCGTGCAACCAACACTTTGCAACCCCTCTCCTTGTCTGAGCTTAAGAAATTTACTATTTAGTTGACATCCACACCGTCTATGCCAAATAATGTCACTCACTTTCAGGTCTTCAATGATGCCAAACATATCCTTCAATTCATCACAAGTTCTAATGTCTTCGCAGCCTAAATAATTGATGAAACTAATCCGTGAGAGGCCAAGTTGGATATAGAGGGGGTTATTAACCTAAAAACCAACATGATTCCTAGAGGTATGGTTTAGCTAGAATGCATATTTGATTTGGACCAGATCAGAGATCAGAATCAGCAAACCAAGAAAGAAACCATAAGCCACCAGTGCGATGCTCACAAC